>NIUQ01002194.1:0-23881 GCA_002796945.1 Plectus sambesii
TGACTTTCAGGGCCTGCACCAAATTCGCTAAGCTCTGCGCCAAAATCTGGCAGGAATATTTCAGCGAAAATGTTAGTTTCTTTTTACGGTTTTACATTCTGGTAGAACCGGATGTATGAGACTTTTTATGACGTCCCTTGTACAATGTTACAATACGTAAGAGAAATCCGGTTGAAAGACGTTTCTGCGCTCCCCTACATTCTATTTCAATCGAAGTTTACTTTATGAGCGTTTTATTTTAACAAATTATACCGTGATTGTTTTGTACCATTACATATAATATTTTGTAATTAAATTGTTACAACATGTCAAATCATTACAATGAACGCAGCAAAAAATAAATCATCGAGGAAATATGGAAACATTCCTTGAAGAAAAGAGGGGGCTGCAATGCAAAAAACACTGTTCTGAATGAAAACGTTTTCAGGTAGTGAAAATGTACATTGTCAATCCGCCGGGAATACTAAGTTTGATGTGGAAGGTAGCAAAGTGCATCATGGATCAGAAGTCGCAGTCGCGGATAGAGTTCCTTTTCAAACCGGAAGATCTACTTCTTCATCTGGACGCTCACGCTGTGCCGGCGGCATTCGGCGGCACGTGGACAGACACTTCAGGATGGGCCGAAGAGCCCGAATACTGTTGCAATTCGGCTAAGACGATCGTCTCCATCGATTACCCCAAACCCCACCAGGTCTGGTTCGACAACGGCTTCAAATGCGCGCCCCCTATGATCCACGGGACGATCAAGTCTAAGCAGACGTTCGTCGTCTCGCGCACTGTGACAAAACCCGGCACTCGACTAGTTTGGGAGTTCGACGTAAATGGCGACGTCGACTTTGACATCACTCGCACCGAATGCGCTGGTAAGTAAAGGCGCGAGTTCAAGGGCGCGATCTTTCGTGTTCGATCGTTCCAATTAGCCCCTCACAATAGATCGCGCGATACAATTGCGTCATGGCGTAAATGCCTCGAAGTATAAGATCCTGTTTTTAAAGTTTAAAATAACATGCGTTATTCCGTATTTTAAGCGAGATATCGATTTCTTAGTTCTGTACTCTTGCAACAGAACGCTTTAGATCATAAAAAATACCTCCTTATAATACAAGTGTATACAATGAATGACCTAATAAGGCGATATAATGCTGAACATGCCAAATAATACGCTTTATTTTCGAATTATTGATATCGTTTAATGGGGCGTGCGCGCGTCGAAGCAAAAATCAATGCGCGATGTTGCAGTGCCACAATTCCCGAAAGAACAATTCAGCTGATCCTGATTTCAATATTTAAAGAACAGCCATTTCTCGTCCATCGATGTTGATACCCATAATAACGTTTCCATACAATATTTCGAAATCCCGAATTTAAATCGGTATTGCGAAACCTCTAACGCCGTGTCGTTACAGGAAGCGCTCAGCAGGGCAAAGAAGAGCCAGTTTGGCCGCGACTCACGCTGAATTGTCTCAAAATGAACGAACAGGGTCATCTCGTTTGCAAAGAGCCAGGAGAGTACCGTCTTCGCTTCACCAACTCCAACTCCACTTGGTTCGTCGTAAAGCTGGAGTATGCAGTCGGACTTATAGACTAACTTTTGTCCAAATGTATATCAATTAACCCATGCCAATAATTTTTACTGTTCTGCCTCTCTGCTAATGTCGTACGATTGTATTCAGTATAAAAATAATAACTTTGAGTAAAATTAGCGAGTAGAGTATGCGGTGGGAACGGCCATCAGTTGTTGCGAATCAGATACTGTCTCAGGAACGTCGTGTTACTCCAGCAATCAAACTAAGTGGACGTAAGCTTGAGTGAATGGTGGCAAATTTGTTGCACTTCATTCACTGTCGCCATCTGAGATGTCCCCACCGCAAACCCTTGCCAAAAGAGCAATCACACCCTACAGAGAACCATTGGCGTTTGATTCGTTGAACTTGTAAACCGTAAACGAATTGGTTCGTTCAACTTGCGCGCCAGCCCGACCCCGTCGAGTGCACGAATTGAGGATGCATTTTTCGGGTGGAGGCATGTGTTCGGGCAGCGGTTTGCCCTTCGTCTCCGGCAGCATGGTATCGAAAGCTACTAGGTCCACCACAGCCATCAAGATGAGAACAAGATATGGAGCCGGAGCCCAGAGTTTGCTCTGAAACATGAATTCAGTCAAAACTTCTTCACAAAAAAGGGAACACCAATGGAAGCGTAGTAAAGAAAGCAATAGATGGGGTATGAAACTAATCGCGCGGCGTTATTAGCTTGATTAGCTTTTGTACATTGGTGTAAACGGGTAAATCGATACATTACGACTATTATGCTTTCAAGTATTGCACAATCGCAAAAAATCTTCTTGAGAACGTGCCTTTACATAAATACACTCGATTCGCTTGACGCTCGTCTTACTCAGATTCCTGGTTTATCGAATCATTTAGAGCAGTTATTGAGTTGCGCGCATCAATATTGCTATTAAAGACCAAAACTTTTGATTCCTCTTAAGGAATGATACATTATGGTGCGAACGGCGCGATGTGATTGTATAACAGTTTCATAGTAAGTATCATGTATCACTTATATCAGTATGCGAATCTCAATTAAGCACGCGTTCGCAGCCATGAATCTGTTTTGTGAAACTGCTGAGTGCTAGGAATTGTGAGACTGAGCCTTAATTTCACTTGATCATCAAGTTTCGCATTTCATAATGTGGTGACGACAATGCAGAGTAGTGGCCTAGTTTCTAAATTCCCTACTCTCAACAGTTGAACGAAAATAGGCCGCAGAGTATTCGCGGCCAATAGCGATTACATCAGTCCGGACGCCCGTTAACCGATCAAAGAGTTACAACAGTAAAAGGCAATGAATGGATGACGTAATCTTACAGTGGAGAGAATCTGGGGAGCCACGATGCCGGCGACACGTGCCCACGTGGACGCGTAGCCGTTGGCGAGATTGCGGACGGCAGTTGGATACAACTCGGCAGTTAACAAGTAGGCGAGTAGCCACAACGGACTCGTCATCGCCGCGGCGCACAAGCTCAGTATGCGAACATAAGACGCAAATTGAGTGCTGACCTCTGAAATATTGCCTTCTCTATCCATTTTAGAGCAAATACTTTATTGACCTACCGAAATAGGTCACTGCAAAGATGGCGCTGAAGCAGATTATGATGACGCTAAGACAGAATGATTGAATTACTTTACGCCCAATCTTTTTCACAAAGTAATCCAGCGCCGCAATTATAATTGCGGTTGCGTAGCGAACCAGTCCATAGAAGACTGAATTTAAGTACAATGAACCAGAGAGCTTGCCCAAATTGAATAACAAGCCGTAAGATATGCAGCCGGTAGTGAACCTGAAAGTTAAGATTGCTGATTAAGCCTATAGTTTGAGCGAGTTTACTGTACACACTTTGTTTATAGGATTGTCGGACTCAAGTGCTAAACATGTTGCATAATGATGCAGCAAGAACCGGTTGACTGGTACATATGATCAACACCAGAACGATAGCCGCTATGCATGTTGGCCATGAGAGCTCGTAAAGTACATATTAAGTGTGAACACACGTATAAGGCAGTCGCGTGTAGTACACGTGCAAAGCTTCGCGAAGCAATGAAATATCAGGCTATTAGGCAGCTAAATTTATGTGATCGGGCAGCTTTTTTTGTATTACCAAGCAGAAAAGATGATGTTCGCAAGGGGCCACATGGTGAAGAGAGAAACTGGGGGACTGAGAATAAAACAGAGCGCCGACCGACTCTGACAATCTTATCAGCGCGTCTTCCGTACGGGGTACTATTTAAATGATCTTAGACAGCAACATTGCACCCTTGCTCGTGCACGAAGGATTAACAAATACAAACTGACGACTAACCAAGCGATCATCATGACAGCGGTGTAGCGCATTAGTTTCCAGGAGTAGAACAGATGGTGAAAGAAGTAGCGCGTTCCCGCGGTGTGGCGCTGCTTGTTTAGGACAATCTCCTTCTCCACTATGCTCTTCAGTTCATCCTCGTCTACCACGCATTTATTCCACTTCGCTATAGAGCGCAAAGAATCTTCAGCTTCCTTCTGTCGCCCCTGCTGTATCAACCAACGCGGACTCTCATTCAGAAAACTGAAAATGGATACTATGGAATGACGATCAATCATATCCACCGTAAAGCTGCGTTCACAATGACGCGATCGCTGTCGGGCGCGAAAGGAGCAGTTGAACAGGTCGGCTGAACCGAAAGGTCCATTGAGCTTAGAAGTTCGCATAGTCGCATTAAGCAAATTAGCAACAAAAGCCGTCGCTAAATGTGGCCAGTCACCACACCTTTCAAGCATCAATGGGATGGAAGAACCATTGCAGTCTTTTATTTCTAATCTCAGCGCACCACCCACATCCCCTAAATGGACCTTTCAGCGCTGTAGTTGAAAAATATTTTGAGCTAATTATTTTTTTGCACGGTTAATTGACTATCTGTGAACCACTCAGCTCACAACGAACCTCTCAGCGCACGTACTGGGACTAACCCTCCGAAAAGAGCTAATCATGAATAAACCCGTATAATTATCTTTACAAATCCTACCCAGCCATTTGCACTGGTGGCAGATATCTTTTGCGAACGGGTGAGGAGAATCAAAGTATTCGCAGCGAGTCTTTTATCACCGATACCATACGTAGCCGTTCGCGCCCCATAGCGATCGCGTCGCTGTGGACGCGCCTAAAGCTCACCATATGAGGATGATGCCGGGAGCAGCCAGCAAGTTCGAAGCCACCGCCAATACTCTCCATGTGCCCGCGAAATAGGCGAGCAAGGAGAAGACAATGTAACTAGGCGACCATGTAACCAACGTCTTGATCCACAGCCGGTGTTTGTAGGGGAGAATTTCCACAAAGAACACATACATGACACTGCAAAATAAAACAAGTCATTGATGGGTGACTAATGAGAAGGCTATACGTCATCACTCCGCCGAGAAAGAAGCCGATAACAGCGCGAAAGAGAAAGAAGATGTGTAGATTTGTACTGAAGGCCGAAGCGGCACCCGAACCACAAAGGCATGTGAGCGTCCCGATGACTGTCTGAAATTTTTTCTCAAATCTCGCACTTAAAAATCTCAATCATACCCATTTCCTTCCATAGAGATCGGATATTTGGCCGAAGATGAGGGCGCCAATCATGACGCCAACCATTTGTACCGACAACGAGTTGTGCACTTGATCTTCTCCCTCGCACAGTAGATCCCACTACAAGCAATTACTATATCTTCAGCGATTCGCCAGTTACAATCGCTTACCTCATAATTGATCGATATGAACTCTTCTTCAACTTCAGGCGTACAATTGCTCGTCAGCTTAAGCGTCGTCAGCTCTTGACATACGGCCTTCTTATCCGTCATATTCCGGAAAGACACATCGCCGCAGGAGACGATGGTCGGAATCGCGCCACCAAATACCATAAACACCATGTTGGTCAGCTCAGCTATGATCACAAACTCCATCACCAGCACAAAGTACATGTGGTATCGACCGAGTTTGATAAAGTCCTCGAAATTCGCCATTGACTTGGACTTCATGTTGACCATCTGGAGTTTAAGGTAGTGGCAGTAGGTGCAACAAATGTAGCTGACGGAGCCAATGAATTAAATTGGCAATAAGGCTAATGCTCTTTCGCAAGACTTAGCCGTCTTATCGTAGGAAGGTCTGTAAGAAAGCAAACATCTAACACCCAAGTGAGCACAGCACGAGGCATAAACCTTTTGCTAACATAACACATGTTCACGTGGTAACGGTTATAGGTGCTATGCAGCGCGAAAACTTCAGACCATATCAATATTTACAATTTGCTCATACAGCGACCGGTCGATGGGTGGCTCGTACTACTTAATGGACTCTTTGAACTTTGTCAATCTGGTTCCATATTGCGGTTTCTTCCATGCCCATGGGCGTCATCTTGCAGCGAGAACAGCAGATTATTTCTGACTCTGATCTTTGATGTATTCTTGCAAATAAACTTAGGGCTCGCTATTTAGATAAATTCTCATGACGGTGAATTATTTTTATTTGGCAGATGCTTCTGATTGTATTCTGAATGCGTAACTTTTATATATTTATCTATAAAGCTGATGCATACATTTGCATGTCAATCAAAATGTGCAAATACCGGTTTATATTTCGAAAAATGTCATGGCGTCCATTTTAGGTCGTCTGTTAAAGATACAATGATTGATTGTTCAGTAATATTGCCAAATATTGATTATCTTATCATTTGCATGTGCGTTGAAACCGAAGCCATGAAATCTTTTAAACAAACCTGAAGTTGTATGAACTATGGCTGCCGTCAAAGTTACATGTACGCGGCAATACTAGCGATGTAAAACTTTGTCGGATAACAAAAAAGGCGAGGTGTGTCTTTAGGTAGGCGAACGATTGAGTGAGTGGGGAGGGGGCAAGGGGGACAAGCGACCATAGGAAGTCGTTGCTCTCGATAGGGACTGAACAACTGTACCGAACGAACAGCAGGAAACTAAACAAAATCCAACCAGCCAACACAATGCCCGATCGGGGCGAAACCATGCGTATAGCATTGATTGTTAGCCGGTGACGACCGTAAATGTGGGTCCGGCTAAAGCTGACTCTGAATTCCTTTTATTCTTCAAAATTGACTCTGAATCATTTTCCGCGGCTAATATAGGTTTCTCGATAAATTTAGTTTTACTTGAAGTTAAAAAAAGAATCTTCCATAAAATCAATAGTTTTTATTGAAACAACTGCTGTTTTACTAGGACCAAGGGACGTCATGTTAGTGAAAATGAACTAATAGTTGGACGTTGTATGAACGAGAATGAGGGCGTGATTACAGATATGCAGCGTTAATCTCAATGACCCGTTTGTAATGGTCACATTTCAAAATTGCTCGTTTACTCTTTAGGACAGCTTTATTCGAATCGCGCTTGCCAAAATCGGGTAGTTTCTGTGATCGCAAGCATTCCACGATATTATCGTACTTATACAGCTCGAGTCTACCGTATTGAGAGTCCATTCAAACACTGTTCTTCTCCTTTGATTAAATCAGAAGATATAATGCTCTGCGTGCGTAAACTGACCTCCCAACTCTTGGCAAATAGAAGAATTGTCTAACAGCGGAATTTTAATTGCGGAGATTGCTCAGAAAACCAGAAATCATTGAAAAGAACAGAAAAATGACCAATTACCGCACTTTTAGTTCCGCAATTTTGCAATTCTGCTAATAAGTACACTATCGAACGGTTTTCAGTGAATCCTCGCCTGCTCTCTCATTAGACCATGTAGAATAGTAATGGCATGCAAGTTGCGGTGATAATAACAACGTAGGACAGTGGCTATTATCGGTACTCGATTGCATATCTCGAGCTATTTTGACACAAACTTTTATTTCACAACTTGCCCAAAAAGAGTACTGATTTAAAACAAGAAAATGCACTATTCAACAATTTCTCATGTATCGAACAAGCACTGATAGAAAGCATGGGTAATATTTTCGGGAAAAAGACGTTCTCATTAGTTTCAGAAATATACGATAAGTCGAATTAATTGTAGCTATGAACACGAAGAAAACTGGTTCGAGGCTGCATTGGCAAAGCATCATGTCGATCGATTTGAGAAAGTGCAACATCACTTGTTGATTGAACCGTTTGGAATGACTTAAAGCAGCGGGAAACTGCTGCCAAAGTCGTTCGCAGGAAGGTTCTATAAGGTTTGAGAACAATGAAGATTATCACAACATTGGCGATCGGATTCAGAATTATTGTTATCCTTGTCACTATCCCTAGGATGCTGCCGATAGTCGGCCAGGGCTCGACATCGCCTTCAAAATTAAGATAACTGAATACAGTCTGTATTATGAGGTATAACAGCTGCGGCAGTTGGAACACTATCGGCACACAAGCTTGATACAAAAACGCATTTACCACCTCCTTCCGATGTTTCTTTTCGTCAGTCGAGAGTCTCAATGTGCTTATCTCAAACTTCTTCTTAACGATTCGATAAACTACCAATGGAAATATTATCGTAGAAAAGTAGCAAACAGCAAATGAGAATACAAATAATAAATCAAGAGTTGTCGATGGGAAAAACTGAAAGATGGCCGCAAGCCCGTACGCATAGAAATCAGCGATGAAGAAATATACAAATATGAGCTTAATTTGAAAATATTTAGCATATGTTACGTGGCCTAGCACAGAACGAAAGAGGATAAATTGACTGATAGTGTTTGGAATCTGCACAGTAACTGAGGCGAGATAGCTTCCATTTAGTGCTATCATCATGATATGTTGAAACACTGAAAAATAGTCATCTTCTAATATTAATAGTCTCTCAAAGACTAACGGAATGAACCAACACAGCTCAGTGAGCCAGCCGATGAAAGCAACGTTTGCAACAAAATATTTAAAGTCTCCTTTCAAATTCTTATTGAATGCGCTTAGCAACAGAACGATCAGCGAACCGAAACATCCAACAAATGCAATTGTGCCCAATATTATCGCTAAGGGCAATGCGACGAATTGTTCAAAGTCACTATCAAAATGGGCCGTTATATTTGAAGCCGAAATGTTTGACATAGTTCTTACGCTAAGTCAATAAAATAGTTTGAAGTGCGTATCAGAAAATAGGTAATTTTAAGCGCTCTTAAAAAGAAGTGAAGGTTAAAGGTGTTACCGCTGAAAAAGCAAAGCAGTCTTTTGGCGTAGTATTCGTAATAACTGTATGAAGAAGGATAATTATTGTAAGGCAAAACTGAATAAGTAAAGCAAATAAGATTCTGCGTTTACTCTGTCAGAATCTATGAAAATTAGGACAATATGTTGATTTACGTTGCTATGAACGCATTTCGTCACAGTTCGCTGACAGATAGACTGACTAAATTGTTGTAGGACGATGGCAACGAAATGAAGGGGTAACAAGAAAGGAGGACACTCACGTCAAGTGACTCTCGACTGTAGCAATCAGAGAATAATAATCATTGACTAAACGAGCAAGATATACTGAGAAAAGCACGCTAATGAGAGAGCAGGTGACTAGAGAATGTCTCAGCTACATACGTCACTTTGCACTAGGGAACGAATTAGACATTCTGTTGAGCAATTTTTATTTCGAAATACCGAATTCAAACATGGACTGCAATTAGGTGGCATGATCGCAAGGCTGATCGAGTATTCCAGGAAGACCCGCGTTGCCGCGCTCTCCCGATGATCCCAGCGGTACCGATGACGATCACAAGAGTCAGGTTAAAGTTCAGTGTGAATTCCATATATGGTCTGATATTGACTCAGAATTATTTTTAGAGGCTAATACTGAGTCCTATTTCTAAACACGAATCCTCGCTAGATTTCGTTTTAGTTCACTCTCTCGTTGACGACGATGCCTCCGGCAGAACTGGCAAAAATGCATCTGAATGCGATCCGAATGTGTGAGTTGCATTGCGGAGTAGAATATAGCAAACATCTCGTTCTTTTAACCAATGGCCAACAAAGATGCAAAGACAGCACAGCTATGGACGCAGCGACCGCAACTAATCGGAATCGTCGAAGGCGAATTGCTGCGTGCCGCCTTCTCCCGGAGCTGCGCGCATGCCCTTCTTCGTCTTGCGCTTGAGGTACTTGTCCAGCTTCCCCTTGTTTTGCAATTTCTCGAAGCGCTCCGTCAGCTCCTCTCGTTTCAATTCGGCTGAAGAATTATTTCAAATGCAAGCGATATTGGATGACAGTGTATAATCAGAATGTTTCGATTAGTAATTCATCAAAATTACTCACCATAAGTCGTCATCTTTACATACACTTTTGTCACTATTACGTTCAAATCGAATAAAGAGATGAAAAAATTGAATGTAAAGGTGAAAAATTATGATAAACGATCCTATAAGAGGTCGTCGGCTGCGATGCGAAATAAATAGAACCTACATTTCTTCATGAAGAAGGGGTTCTTTCCCTGACGCAAACGATCCATGTTATCGGCGCGCAATCGTCGTATTCGGTCCTTTTTGCGTTCCATCAAACTCTCCGACCGTTCTTGATTCTCCTGCAAAATTCAAATGAGATCCATGTTGAAGCACTTTGAAACGTACAATTCGAGTGACAATGTCTTTGATCCGCGCACTTTTCTCCGGTTCCACCTTCCTCAACTTTTGCATTTCTGTCTTCAGAAGCTGAAAGCATCAAAATGTCGCAGATGTTGGCGCGCAAAGCACTTATGTCAAAGCTTTCGATCAGTAACAAGAAATCTTGCCAGGCACCGTAGTTGGCTGAGATCAGTTCGCTTTTCGATGCTTTAACACCGGTTTTCACCAAGAACGATAGCCGTTTCTCGGTTTTGACGTGTATAAATTGATCGAAAGAAGCGCTATCGACTTTCGAAGGAGTTTGCGTCACTCAATTTAAGAATTCACGTTACTGATCGGCAAATTTTGACTATAAACAGTCTCGGACGAACATTCTTCTCTTGTGAGCGAATATCTTTGACAAATGAATAGTTCTGGGCAAAAATGTAGTCGTCGAACTCTCCGCATCGCTCGTCGAAGCGCGGATCGAGACGCGTCTAAATATTCCAACGATTAAAGAATAAGAATCTTCAAAGATGCAAATTTATGTGAACCTTGGTCAACTTCTGATCAGGATAAATGTTGCGAAATTTCGATACCGGTCGCTTAGACGACATTTCGCGAGGACGTTTGGCGTGGTCACGCTGAAACAAAAAACGGTTGCGCAATGTACACCGCCTTTCATCAAAATTCGTCACTCTTGCATTCGATTTCATCAATCTTGCACTCAATGTGTACGCGAGTTTGACGAAACTGAATGCAAGAATGACAAATTATGATGATAGGCAGTGTAAAAGCGTCTGCCAATTAATGCAATAAAGTTCACTTTATGTTATTGAACTGAAAAATGCGATGGTAGGCGCATTACGGCGCCAAGAGGCGTTGAATAGGATTCATATCAAGCATTTTAATTAAAATCGTACTTTGAGGATATACTTTTTTATTGCGCTAAGCTGTATTATAGCAAAAGCACGTGATATGTAACCGGAAATTTGCGTCAAAAGAGTACTACGCTTTAAGAGGTGGCAAAGCACCGCGAAGTCACTTTAGTCAAAGAAATGTTTACAGCTTTCTACTAACCGAGAAAACTTTGCGTTTGAAGGGTTCTTGACCGGCGACAGATGACGAAGTGACGGGGTCGGCGCCAAAAACGGCCTTGTCGTACAATTTCAAGCCGAGCTTATCTCGTAGCGCCATGACCTCTGAGAGAGGCATGTTGGCGATTTCTGAAAATTAAACAATCATCGAAAATAGCAACAAATACAAAAAGACGCACCTTCTCTGAACTCATCATTGATGCCGTCATCTTCATCGCCTGGAGCGTCTGTTTGTTCTTCGCCGTCTTCAGCGTCTTCCATTTCATCGTCATCGCCTTCATCATCATTGTAAGACGCTAAATAATCGACCATTGTCTTCTGGGCGTCATCAGCGGGGCCTTCGTGCTGAGGCAGCCTCTTCTCTTCCTGTTTCTTCTCCCATTTGCCTTTCTGAGGTATCCTCATCGAGGATGTTCCCAACGGGATCATGTTGGCGCCAGAAGGCGCCTTGATCTTCGCCTTTGAAGCTAATGCACGCCTCTCGCGTCTTTTCTCTTTCATGCTATTTGCCGTGTGTTTGGCCATCGCTTCTGCCTCCTGTTTTAGCTTCGTAGAACGTTTACTAAAAATAATACTTTGGTTAACTAGAATTAAGTCATTGTAAAGAAAAACTAATACATAACCAATCTATTTTTATAAGGACACTTTATGAATCAAAGAGGATATACTAAAGTAGAGTTCTGTCTGTAAATGTGCCCTTAATAAAATGAGAATTGAATCTCATCGTTAGTCGTAACTAATGCGGATCCACTTTAAATCTCAACATTTTCCCAAAAAGTGACGAGAGAGCGGATCATCGAAAGAACATGAAGGCGGTAGCATACTTTTCGCCTCTAAGCAGCTTCATTTGGCGTTTAACTGTAAACGATACCAAAGAAAGACAACCAACCGTTTTTTTAAGTCGCCTTGTCCTGCATATCCTGCCGTCGTTCCCGAAAACTTTTTTGGGAAAGTGCGTCTTTCGTTCTCCATCTTGAAGCAAATAAGCCGCCCCTAAGGACTGAATAGTCCGACGGCTGAATGGCAGTTAGACGATTCGACAAAACGAAACAGTCTTTGACAAAATCAGCAAGACGAATGTATGTGCCAGTACATTGCATTTTCTTACGGTAGCCATTTCTCATGCATTCTGTTCGGAACCAAACGGCGTGCTTTTCGCTGCAAATAGAGGCATTGCAGGAGCAATAATCATGGAGATAATTCTCCTTACTGTACTTTTCATGTCACGCCCAAAACAATCTTTTCGAAGCATCATAATAGCAGCCTATGTCACAAAGCAGCCTATTATAACGTGATCGAATACACTGATACGACTTAACCCAGTACACCAGTATTTGAAACGATGGCTTCAATAAGATCTCGAAAATACGTTATGATGGCGAACTAAAACAATGTTAAATTTTACAGGGGCATAGTGTCTTACATTAGATAGTTTTTGTGTAAATCACGAGTCATCACGGCGGCCGACACAAGTGATACGCTACTTGTTGTGCAGTCTCGTATAGTGGAGCAGCTGATATGTAGAATTTTACTTTTCCCGATTCGGAAGTGCGAGTGATCGAGAATATATTATCCTGCGTGAGGTACCTCGCTACCTCGTGGCAGCCTGCTGTATGTCATTAGATTTGGCTATGTAATTTTCTCTTATTCTCATAATCATCCAAGGATCATGAAATGAGAGGGGTATTCTCACGAGGATTAGCATAAGTTAGCCTTGATGCAAGGCGCTCTTGCTTAAAATGGTGACATATCGGTCCTCGGCTTATCAATGCTCAGTGATGACTTATGACTAATTCAATAAATAATTTGCATTAGACATTTCGTGTCATTGTAGAGTAGAGCATTGCACTGTCGGCGGACGCGGCTTTCATAAACCTATCCGGAAGACGTTTATCGAAATGGAAAACCTAGTTTATGTCAATCGCTCGCTGCACCGAAGTAAGTGAATGAATATAAAATCGACTCGCTGTTAGTTTGATGTTATTATTGAGTATCAGTTGGCCATTTTCGTTTTAAAGCAGAAAATGAGTGGTTTGATTAATTGTACTTTCAGGACTTCCGAAGCGAGTATGTTTGGGACGGCTGTGCACTGTTTGTAGCGATAGAGCTACGGGCCAGCACTACGGCACTTACACGTGCAACGGCTGCGATGCCTTTTTCAGACGTACTGTCAAAATGAATCGTCAGTATCACTGCAGTCGAGGCGGCGCCTGCATCGTCAGCCATCGTAAGTAACCTTTCTTCTTTGTCAGTGAAACTGAAGCTTACAATAGCTTGCTACGCTGCCTAAACGTGGCCGCCAGTCTATTCGCCTTCGAAAAATATAAGGAGTTTATACAAATTTTCTAACGGAACGATAACAGAATGCTCCTTGTGCAGCCAATCCCATATCAGTCGCTAAATTGTTCAGTGCTTCTGTTCGAGTATTCCGTCGGAAAAAAATTGAAGCGTAATGATCAACCGCGCTGTAATAATATGACTCGTTTGCGACGATATAATTCTAAACTGTGTGCTAATGTACTTATCGCATTTTAGAAAGACGTTGCGCGTGTCGGGCTTGTCGCTACGAAAAGTGCTTGATGATGGGCATGGATCGAAAGAGCGTACATTGCAACATAAATCAGACGGCGGGCAGTTCGAGTGCTTCGTCGGAGAGAAGTTCAATGTCCAAGAAGTTATCGTCTCCCAACCCATCCAAAACGCTGGATATCCATAAGTCGCTGAGCCTCGAGAACCGATCGCGACAGTTGCGCCTGTACGATCTTCTAATGAGATGGTCGCTCATCGACCTCCTCACTCAGCTCAGTTTGTTCGACGCACCTGGAATGGAGTTGTCGGTACGGAGTTTGCGGCTTGATTTATCCATTGTTTTGCATCATCTTCCCATCCATTATAATTGCATCAAGCAATTTCATGTAATCAGTTTAAAAATTATAGCGTTTTTCTATTATGTAATAGACTATTCTCAAAATCCTAGGCAAATTTCTCTAAAAATATTGCGAATGACGAGTTTTCATTTTTGTTGCTCCGCCGTTATTATCCGCCGCCTCTTGTAGGGATTATTTGCCCCCATCGGAGATGAGCATTGATTATGTTGCTATGATCAAAAACGTCATTTTCAGAGATTTTTTGAATCATACAAGCCACTGTGAACAATGTTTGATTTTTACTTTTGTTAGAGTATACTTTTTACTTACCGTAGAACCACTCCTTTAACCACCACCCCCAGTTGTACCAACCATAGGCGCTAACAATCTGCTTCACCTGGTGATATTTCAGAGTTCCCATGCGAAGAGGGATCGGTGGCACCTTGCCCCTTTTGGATGAGACCGTGAACCTGTCTTGAAATCCAAACTAGACGACCGCGCTCTCTCGTCACGTTGAAAGCGGGGACTACGCGCTCGCGACGGCGACTGCTGCACGTAGTGTGTGACCTATCGCGTTGAGAGAGTACGAGTTTGGAGAGGGGAGAGCCTATTCGACCGATCGCGATCCTGGTGACCACCATGCGGACTTACTCAACCGAACGAGCGTGAACGAAGCTTGCGTTGCTTTGAATGTGTTGTTGCGGCGAGCTGTCGTCCACCTTCGGAGGCATCGTCTAAAGTTACGCTCGCCTGCGAACTCGCACTGCTCGATCGTACATCTCTACACTAATGCGTAGCCAGTCGGAGCATTGACATGATGAATGAAAATACTGTAAAAAGCTTCGGCGAGCAATTTATCCTAAACAAAGTGGGACTGTTGCCAAATTAATATGAAATCAGCTGGACTGGTCGTCATTAGGCGAACTATAACAAACTCTTTGGAATGAACATGTTTTTCATTGGCGGCAGCTGATCGCTCTTTTTATTTAAGCTATGCGTACCAGAGGCGACGCTCTTCTCGGCAGTGTTGAAGATTGTGGCTGAAGAACTGGAGGCGCTCGCCGCAGCCAGTGCGATCATTATCAGCAACAGAATGGATATCAACCGCCTCATCGACGGATGAGCAAATTTTCTATTGTGGAGGCTTCTTAGTTAAAATACATGTTTTGTCTATTCAACTCGAATGCTTCCTGGTGCTGTTTGTATAGTGTATAAGCTACGTGCTCGATTTTGTTGTCGTCTTTACACGTGTGTTTGTGTCGTACGATTATTAGTGCGAATTTCGAATTTTTGATTTACTTGTTTATTAAACTACAGGATGCTCAGAATAAAATGTGCTAACTTTTTCTGAACAGATATCCTATGCGAGCAGTTTCCTTGCTGTAACAATTCAACTTTAAACTGATAACTTGTCAGATTGTTTTATTTCATTGGCAGCATATGTTTTGTTCGGTGCGAGGAGGTCGCCGACTAACCGTACTTCACATGCATTGTGATAAGAATAAATTTTGCACTTGACAGAACCCATATTGGTGCATTCGCCGCTAGATAGCGCTGATGGATATTGACAGCTGATTGTTCCTTCCTGTCACTAATGCAGTTAAATTTGCAGTTAAATTTATTTAAGTAAGAATATTTTAATATCTGTTGATCACAGATAAATCACGGCACGCTCAAAATATCCGACCCGAATTTCTCTCCACTTAGCTTCTACGTCGCTTTGGCATACGTATCATCATCTGTTTTGATGATTGGTGCTTCCTTTATCAATCGCCAGGAGGGTTGCACGTCGGCTTTTTGACTCACTCGGCCCGCTGGTGAATGCTGAAAAATCAGCTCTATAGCCGACTCAACTGATCAAATACTGGAGGCCTATTAAAAGAATTTGTGCGTGTGAGCCTGTTTGTGCCGAAGGACAAGCTTAAGCACATTGAGCAAAAGTGCCGCTCCCTTTGGTCCGTTACTCGTGTCAAAGTCTTGACGATGGATACATTTCTTGAGCGGTTAATATCTGTATCGCAAACGACTTATCCAACAACTCTGTGTCGTGCGGAACTTGCAGAGATTATTAGCGGCTCATATGCGAAGTTCGCACGACGATCAAGGATTTCTCTCTCTTCCGTCCCGTAATAAACTATCCCAATAACATGTTAATCCAGAACTTTGGAACGTTCGTTCCATCTTACAAAATAAACCACATGCGGTTGCGGTTGTAACATTCAAAGCCTCGCACCTGGGTTGGGGAGGCTAGCACGGTGATCAATTTACTGGTGGTCGATGGATGCTTGCTGAGCTCGCCAAACATATCAAATACAAGAAATTTCTAGCTGCCCTTCTAATTTTTAATTCCTTCTTTTGGGAGTCTCAAAATGCGCATATCTATCTTCAACTAAACAATTCCACAACAATTGCTTACATCAACTGCTAGGGTGGTACGCATAGCTCGAATCTCAGTAGCCTTGTTGTCCAATTTTGGATACAGTATTTAAGTAAAAATGCGCTGTCCAAGCGGCTCACCTTCCAAGTGTAGAGAACGGTCTGGTCAATTACAAGTCGCGGGTAAGGAGCGACTGGAAGTTGTCACCACCTATCAGGCCAACAGTCTATTACATCGATTTGGACAGTGCTCAATCGAACTGTTTGTTTCGCGAACAAACGCTTAACTACCAACGTTCTTTTCATGGCGGATCTCAGGGAACGATGGCGCAGTCAGGGCTCTGAGGTGGTCGCTCCTTCCAGAGCAGCTGGTTCTCGCTAACAGTATAACTTGGCCTTGCGAAAATGGTTACGCTAATGTTTGTCGGAAGGCCTTGATTCTCGTTCACCAGCTGTGAAGATGCGGCCAGTTTCTTGGTTTCGCTCGATCGCTGTTCCAAGAGCAGCCAATTACACAACACTTGACGCAGGTGATTTCTGTTTGGACTTGACTGCGAACTAAGCGCGTCACGGGAAGTCACTGCTGGATTGTGCCACCGCTACCTAAACACGCTGCGACTTGAGACTTTGCTCTCACATTAGCGACTTTGCGATCGTGGGATGGAAACGTCTCCTTACCAATAAGCTGTTATCTTTCAATGTGACTATTCTGCTGGCTTCATGCAGCCTCGAGCGCATTTCCAAGCTTTCTTCACTCCGTTTGTCTTGCCTGCAGTCTCACGCTGCTGATAAAGTTGCTTTCATCCTGTCTGGGATGACCAAAAAACGCAGTTTTAGTCATGCGCATCAAGCAAATTATGCTCAATTATCCGATTTGTTATTATATTCAGTCAGTGTGATTGAACACTAGGTTACTCGATCGTAAGCGTGGCGCACGAGCAACGATCGTCTTTTTCTCTCTTAAGTGGGTATCTGCCGGTATTGTCGGCTACTGTGATTCGATGAATTTATTCTATCCTTGTCTTGAGCGGCGTTTAAAAGCGCTTGATGGCGCATTCGACGCGCTCGGAGGCGACTTCAAACGCGGTCCATACCTGCCTGGTTGTGCCGCATGTTTTGGCTGCTGCTATTTGGTCACTGGGTTCGGCAACTTTTGCGCGATTCTGCCAGAAGCTCGTGGAACGCAGCTTTTTGTCGGTTGGGTTGGCTGGTGAGTGCGCATAATTTGTTCGACAGGTGTCGGCTTCAAAAATGATAAGTGATGACGAGTCGCGTAAAATTATGTTATATTTTATGAAGACAAAGTGTCTGACATTAAATAATTATTGTACAAGTCATGAATCATCACCCATTACCCGTCCACCCATACCCCCGCCTGCACACTCGCCTTTGCAGTTGACGCGACAAGCATGATGACGGCACGAGGAATTGCGACATGCGCAACAGCTTTATTTAAAACGATTGCGGGGCCTTCCGGGGAGGCCGACGAGGCGCCAATGGGAGCGGTGGTCGACACAAATGATACACTACTTGTTTTGCAATCTCGCATAGTCGAGTAGTCGATATGTTGAATTTTACATATTCCCAATTCGAAAGTGCCAGTGATCGAGATTACCGTATTTCCGGAAGAGTAGCAATGTGCCACTATTTCGGATAATATGGTATTTTCTTGTAGTAAGATAATAAGGTATTGCGTGAGGTACCACGTGACCTCGCGATAGTCTGTTGTTGCATGTCATTAGATTCAAATATGATATAGTCTCATGTCCTCATAATCACTGAAAAATAATGAAATAAAACGGGTGTTCTCACGAGGATTAGCGTAAGTTAGCCTTAACGCAAGGCGCTCTTGCCTCAAATGGAGACAGAGAGGCCTTCTGCTTATCAATGCTCAGTGATGTCTTGCGGCTAATACAGTAACTATTTTCTGCTATACTCTTCATGTCCTTGTAAAGTATAACATTGTATCCTCTGCGGTCGCGGCTTTCATTAGCCTATCCAGACATTTATTTAAATGGAAAACATAGTGTATGTCAATCGCTCGCTGCGCCGAAGTAAGTGATTGAGGATAAAATTGACCCGCTATTAATTCAGTCTCATGCTGAATAAAACAAGGTGTTCCATAACGCTGGTATCAACTTAGTTTTTGAATAATTTTTCTTTAAGTGCACCGATCAGGCTGAAACTTGGTTCACTTATAGTCCAGTTTTTGCGGTTTCTTTTGAAAATATTTTTTAAGTTTGGCTAAGCATTGATGGAGTTATGCGCAGCAGAAAAAACCTTAAAATTCCGGTGCGGTTGCATGGAAGTTATGGTAATGATGCGAGCCTCTTTGAAACCTGGAAAGGAACTACCCTTTTTTAACTTCAGATTGGATTTTTCTAAGCATCGAGAAACTTTTGGCACAATTGGCAAAAGTTTTCAGATTTCGATGAAATTTTGCATGCAAGGATGTTTCAGGGTAAAACTTCTGAAAATTATGTCGAATTTTTTAACAAAAGTTTTCGCTCGAGATCTGGCGGGAAATTTAAATTTGTATGCTTGTAACGTAGAAGTCGTCAAAATCAAAGTTTTTATATATCAATCGATTGGAAACGATGAGAAAAATCTGAATACGTTTTCAAATTAAAAATCGGTGCAAAATCTGAAAAGTTCTGTTAGAAAGAAAATTTGAATTTTAGTAATTTTTAGTCTTTTGATTTTTTCGGTCAAAACTTGTTCACATTTCCAAAAAGTGAAGTACTAAAGAATTGTAGCCCTAATGCCGCGCTATCCAAAGGTACTATGAAAAGTATCAAACTCGTGCAGACATGGGTCGCAAATTGAGCTCGAACTAACCCACCTTTTGAGGCTTTTGTCATTTGCTGTTAAAATCGTTTCACTCTGCTTGAATACTGTTGCTCTACTTTTAAAGCATGTGCTATCGGCATATCTATTGATTAGTCCACTAGTGACGGGTTATCCAATGGTTTCATAGATCGTTTCAAAATCGGTTACGTACGGGTTGCAAATTTGATCAAAAGTGACTCATCTTTCGAGGCATCTCAAAGTATGATCAAAGCGGATGCGTGTGATTAGCAATCACAACGCTTAAATGACTCTGAAAGTGATACATATTCTTCTATCGATGGGCAACATTAAACGTTAGCTATCGATGGCTATCCAACGGCGTTGGATACCCCGTCACTAGGGGACTAATTATTAGATATGTCGATAGCACATGCTTTAAAAGTAGAGCAACAGTATTCAAGCAGAGTGAAACAATTTTAACAGCAAATGACGAAAGCCTCAAAAGGTGGGTTAGTTCGAGCTCAATTTGCGACCCATGTCTGCACGAGTTTGATACTTTTCATAGTACCTTTGGATAGCGCGGCATTAGGGCTACAATTCTTTAGTACTTCACTTTTTGGAAATGTGAACAAGTTTTGACCGAAAAAATCAAAAGACTAAAAATTACTAAAATTCAAATTTTCTTTCTAACAGAACTTTTCAGATTTTGCACCGATTTTTAATTTGAAAACGTATTAAGATTTTCCTCATCGTTTCCAATCGATTGATATATAAAAACTTTGATTTTGACAACTTCTACGTTACAAGCATACAAATTTAAATTTCCCGCCAGATCTCGAGCGAAAACTTTTGTTAAAAAATTCGACATAATTTTCGGAAGTTTTACCCTGAAACATCCTTGCATGCAAAATTTCATCGAAATCTGAAAACTTTTGCCAATTGTGCCAAGGCTCTGAACAAGTTTCTCGATGCTTAGTAAAATTGGATCTTCAGAACAAATTTGCACCGACTAACAAAGATTATCACAACAAATGAACAAAGATTATCACAACAAATGAACAAAAATTCGGCGGAGTTAAGTCCCGGAAGCGCGACAGCGGCCATTTAATGTCTCGACCGATGATTCAATCGCTAAATGTCGCGCGTTTGGCGATTTGCTGCTCATAGCTCCATCGATACTCGGCCAAACTTCAAAACTTTTCCCCCCCAAAAAAACTCCAAAAACTGTAATACCAAGTTTCAGCTAGATCGGTACAGATAAAGAAAAATTATTTAAAAACAAAGTTGGTACTAGATCAATGGAACACCCAGTAGCTGGCCATTCAGGTTTTAAAGCTGAAAATGAGTGATTTGAATGATTGTATTTTCAGGACTTCCGAAGCGAGTATGTTTGGGACGGCTGTGCTCTGTTTGTGGCGATATAGCAACGGGCAAACACTACGGCGCTTATACATGCGACGGCTGCGATACCTTTTTCCGACGTACTGTCAAAAAGAACCTTCAGTTTCACTGCAGTCAAGGCCGCACTTGCATCGTTAGCTGTCGTAAGTCATCTTTCTTCTTTGGCCTTCAAATTAAAGCGCACAATAGCTTGCTTCACAATCAAAAAGTGGCGACCAATCTAATAACGTTCGAAGTAAAAAAGGCACTGGTGCACACCTTCGACTGAAATGGTAATAAGAAGCCTCTTGCGAAGACAAGCGTAGATCGGTCGCGTTATTGCTCAGTGCCTCTATTCGTATATTACCTTTGGAAAAAATGGAAGCAAAAGCGATCTACCGTGCCGTAATAATAAGACTCGTCCTCAACGATATAATTCTAGATTGTGTGCTAATGTATTTTTGCATTTTAGGGGTGCATTGCGTGTGCCGAGCTTGTCGCTACGAAAAGTGCTTGATGGTGGGAATGAACAGAGAGCGCATGCATCGCAACAAAGATCTGAAAGAGGACAGTTCGAGTGCTTCGTCAGACAGAGGTTCATCGTCGAAGATATTATCTTCTCCCAACCCATCCAATACTTTGGATATCGATAAGCTGCTGAGTCTCGAGAATCGATTGCGACAGTTGCGCCTGTTTGATCTTCCAATAAGATGGTCGCTCATCGACCTGCTTACTCAGCCCAGTTTGTTCGACGCACCTGAAATAGACTTGTCGGTATGGAGATTGCGGCTTTATGTCTTCTTTGTTCTCTCTTATTTTTCCATCCCTTACAATTGCATCAAGCAATGTCATTTAATCAGTTTAGACATTATCCCCTTTTTCAATTATTCAAAGGACTATTCTCGAAATTCTATGCAAAATTCTCTAAAATACTACGAATGGAGAATTTCAAGTTTTGTTGCTCCACCGTCATCATCGACCGTCTCATGTAGTGTTAATTTGCCTCCATCCGAGATCAACATTAATGATGTTGCTATGATAAATCACCTCATCTTCAGAGATGTGTGGAATTATACGATCCCTTGTGTCTGAACGGATCGCTGGGTCGCTCGACGATATGGGCGCGCAAAGACTGCGTCTTGTTCACAGAGTACGCCAAGTGCTTTCCTGTTTTCTCCCAGTTGTCGCTGGATGATAAGGTATGGGATCGATCGATATGACGCAAGAGTATATATGTCAGTGTAACTTTCTTTAGATTCATATTATCCAGAACAGCACATTGACGCAGCAGACGCTGACGCAAGCGCACCATGTCTGTGATGTCGGATTGGACGTGAGTGTTCATCCTGAAGACGACTCAGAAAAGACTCCAGAAGACGACGCCTCAGAAATGACCTCAATCGCAGCAAAAATAATCGATCGCTTGGTGCTGCCCATGCGTCAACACCGTATCGACATGACCGAAGTGGCACTCTTGCGCGTTTTACTCTTCCTAAACCCAGGTACAACGCTTCGAACAAATAGGAGAAACGGATTGAGAGTTATTTCATCTCTCACGTTGCAGAACAAGACTATATTACACCTAAAGCGAGAGTGGCGCTGGAAGAAGAACGGCGCAAGTATTTTTCCCACCTCCTTGAGTACGTCCAAAAGAAGCACTACGCGAATGGTCCTCAGCGATTTGGATTCATTCTCTTGTTATCCAATGCTCTGCAGGTTCTTGCATCAATATAATATATCTCTCTTGTCGAAGTGTAACTTTCAGCAAATTGCGACTGATAAAAAACGAGCCCTTCTGACGTTCGATTTCTTCGCAATTGAGCGCAGAGAATAACGCGGTGTACCCGAACTCAACGATGGAAACTAACGCTATGGATCATAGAACCACTCTCATTACCACCACGATCGCTAACACCAGTTGCACTAACCATCGGTGCTAACAATTGCTGTTAAAATTTTATCTTGAACTTGTAAATTTTTCGATTGCTTTCTTTCGTTGGCATGATTCGTTCGATACGAAGAGGCCGCCAACTTAATGTACTTCACATGCATTGTGACAAGAATAAATAATGCACTTGACAAAAACTATATCGGCGCATTCACCGCCAGGGGCCTATTTAATTGAGCTGTTGCAGAACTGCGGAATCGCAAGCGAGGTGATTGGTTATTTTCCAGTTTTCTCCAGTTATTTCTAGTTTTCTGACTAATCACCGTGCATGGAATTCCGCAATTGCAACAGTTTTATGAAACAGGTCCCCGATAGCGCTGATCTGTCTTGACAGCTGAATGCTTCTTCCTGCCACTAGCGCAGTCGAAGAAGTAGTTAAATTCAGTAAAATGTGAAAAGTTAATTTTTCATGATACTAGCGGATCACGGCCCTCTCAAAGTATGTGAGCTGTGTTTCTCTCGACTGCGCGGTTGCGTGAATAATTAAGAAACAAGACGGATATTGTTACGAGGATCATCGTAAGTTAGCCTGAGCACAAGGCGCTCTTGCTGCAAATGGAGACAGAATGGGCTTCGGCGTTACTAATCCTCACTGATGCTGAGTGGCTTTTAGAATGTTATCCCCTTCTTCACTAATCATTCTTTCGTAGTTTTTAATTCGGCAATTACTTTCTTCCCTTGTTCCGTTACTGCGTGAGATCTAGTTTTGCACGGGCCGGAAATCTTGCGCCCACCCACTCGTTCGATTGTTACGAATCATCGACTTGTCCCGTCGTTTGGCATTACTCCGATTTCGTTTCGTATGTGACACATTCGACAGTGATAATGAGAAAATTATTGATTGTTTGTGTACTTGCGAGCTTCGTCGCAATCGCTCCAGGACAGCAAGCACCTCGTCAGCCGACTTTCCTCTCAAAGTACCTCACTCCGCCCCAACTAACCTTGGTCAGCAGTCAGTTTAAGAAAGGACATCACCAACCGGCGATCAACCGTCTTCAACGTTTCATTCGCCGTCTGCCGAAACCAAAGCAAGATGAATTCAACAAAGATTTCCGAGCGTGGGTCGAAGCGAATGCCGTCCACTCTGATACTCCCGTTACGGCGGATTTGAGTTTCTTGACGGTGCAGCAACGCGACTCAATAAACCGCAAGCTGCTTAAGTGCGACAAGTTGGCGGCGATGCGCGAGCTGAGGGAGCATATCGAAAAGCTGCCGAAAGGGCGTCGAGACAAAGTCCTGCGCGCTTTCCGCAGCACGCTTCCCAACCTCGACTTTCTAACTCCGGAGCAATGGGAGGCGATCCAGGCGAAGACAGAGGCTGGCGACGAGAACGGCGCCAAAGTGCTCATCGCCGAGTACATTCGCGCACTGCCC
>NIUQ01002195.1:0-23868 GCA_002796945.1 Plectus sambesii
TCCACGACTGGCATACACCTTCACCCTGCAGTTCGTCTCTGTCGTCAACTTGAATCCGCCGGGTATTGGAACAAAGACGGCGCTGGTCGTTTGCGATCCAAATGCCGACGCGAACGGTTGTGCGGTGGAAAGATACAGAATTCCCATCTTTGACGGCGTTATCCCGCAAAGCTTGTCCGTCAGGTATCGTCTTTTATTTGTTTTCTAGCAGCGATAATTAATAATAATCCCCTTCAGAAGTGGCGGTCAGCCCATCTACATTGCGCTCCAACATAATCAAAGTGATCAATTGGCGGATGGTCGAGTATGGGGCGATGTCGATGTGCAGTTCAGGATTCACGCCAATGTGGAAGGTTTGTACGGTTTTCTGAGTTGTTAATTCATTTGGAGCATGATTCGCTAACTTTCTGGTTCCGGATAAGAAGCACCCGCCTACACAATATAAATTTATTACAATTATGTGAGAGGGAATTTAATGAAATATAGCTTGTCACGATATTTTAATGCTCATCCCCGATCAAAATAGACTTCAAAATAATCCCATGTTATACTGTAAAATGCTAATTCTATACAGTTGAGATGTACTTTATCAAATCAAATATTTTTCAGATAAGGCGTTTTACGGCCTGAACATCAGTAACTCTCGGATTGTGAACAACACGGGCAGCGGCGTGTACGCGCAGGATGTGCGAGATCGGACGGTTCTCACCAACGTGACCATCACGCACAACCAGGGATACGCAGGGCTGCTCGTCCGCGATGGCGCCGCCGACATTTGGATCAACGACACTAAATTGGATGACAACTGGGGCGACGGCATGAATGTGTCCTATGTCGGCGGCTCCATCACTGTCAACGGAACTTCACTCAGCCGGAATCGCATGAGAGGTTCATTTAATGCTCCTTTTCCTCCTCGTTCTATTTTCTTTTTCTAGGCGCCGCGTTTCATCAAAACGCATCTTCTCATTTCCTCAGCCTTCATCAGGAGATTATATTCAAGGGAAGACCGTCGAACAACAATGACTACTTACAAACTATCGTGGCAGATAACTTATGGGGTGGCATTCTCGTCGGCAACTTCTGTATGAGCGCAGATAATCCCATTGCTCACCCCAAGGTTGGTCGAGATTTGGCCGAATGTTTAAAACTATCGATCTTAATGCCGTCAAATTCAGGTGCTTATCAGCTACGTGGAATTTTTGAGCAATCGCTACCATCCGGCATTCGAGTACCACTCGTGTCAGAGGGATGGTCAGCCGCTGACGTACGTGGACTTTACGGGATCGAGATGCGAGCGCGGAGTGGGAATGTGCGTGCGCGTGCTGCCCGCTGTCAACGTGCACATGGTCATCAGCAGCAATCAGTTCCTCAACAACAACGGCACCGCATTGCTCATTCGCAACCGAGACCACCCGCAGCTCAAACACCTCCCTGCCGATGTGACGATCTCCAAGAATTCGTTCAAATTCAACACTGCTCAGTTTATCGTGTCGATTGGATTGAACGAGGACGGCGTAGGCCAGACGATGGTGTTCAACCAGCAGAATGAGATTCGCGAGAACCGCGTGATCAACCCGTTCCCGCTGCTGAAGCCGAGATCGACGCCGTATGCGGCGCTAATTGTCTCGAGCAGCAACGTGGTGCTGCGCCGCAACTGCTTTAAGAACGTGCAGGCGGATTACGAAATTGCCACCGACCTGCAGGAACACGCGAAATGGATCGATGCCAAAGAGAACAATTGGGGCTATCAGGCGCCCGAAGGCTTTATGCCCCGCATCTTTGATCAGTTCAATCGCTATTCGCTCGCCTCCATCGACGTCAACCCCTACGCCGCCGTCTGCAACCAGCGCAACCCACACATCTCCTTCGTCCAACAGTATTTCCGCGAGTTTCGGCTTCAGAGTCAGCCTTTTGTTCTCGGCGGCGCTATTTACGAGAATCAGGACCTGCCCCCTGGCCAGTATGTCGTCACCGAAGACCTCCACGTCGTTCCTGGCGCCAAACTGAGCATTGCTCCCGGAGCCGTCCTGCAGTTCGAAGACGGCGTCGGTATGCTCGTTCAGGTATGCGCTTTAGTCTTATAAATATTGCTGCAGTCTTTCGACTTACTATTTGTGGTTATAAATATAAAACTCGTGCTGTTTTTCAGGGCGAGCTGACTCGCACCGACTTTTCTGGCTCGAATCGGCCGGTGACATTTACGCGCAAGCCATTCGAAATTCCCGCGGTGCCTCGAATACGTTTAATGACCGATGAGGGCAGTCAAGTGACGACCGAAGGCCGGCTCGAAGTCGAGCTGAACGGCGAGTGGGGCACCGTCTGCAATCGTAGCTGGACCGTCAAGCTGGCCATGAAAGCTTGTAGTCAGCTCGGTCTCGCCATGGATCCCGAGTATCTGGAGAACTGGCTCACTTATCCCATTCCCGGATCGCTGCCCATGGTCATGGACAACATTCGTTGCGAAGAAATGGAGTACGACATTACTCAGTGTCGACACGACGGACGCGCTCAGAATCTTAACAACAGCTGCCCTGCGACTGCTGTTGTTGGTCAGTCATTTTTTCCGCTTGTTCTTAAGTGTGTGAAAAGAATATTTTGAACCGTTGTTAATTGCGAATGGCAAACTGTTTGGGTCTGTTTCACAAAACTACTGTAAATGCGGAACTGCGAGGTGATTGGATAGAAAAGGGAAATAGTTCGAAAATGATCAATTGTTCATTCGATTAAGATATTCTTCTTCAGGCTTGCGCTGCGTGGAGCCTCGGTGGGCAGGTGTTCGTTATTCGCTGTTGGCCAATCCACCGACGGTGACTGGTCAGACGTCGATGAACAACTGGATCATTGAGAAGGCGGGACTATTCGATTTCAATGTGCCGTTATTCTCGGCTGCGCTGCAAATCGACTGGAATTACCACTCGTTCCACGATCTCATAATCCGCGACAATTTCTGGACGGGACTGGACGTCGTGTACAATGATTTAACTAAGAAACCGGCGATTCGCGACAGTCGTTTCGAACGCAACAGACGCCACGGCATCAGGCTTCGATCGGTCGGATTAACAATAAGCGACGTGAGCTGTTCTGTGCAGTTTTGTTGTACGAGATAGAAATTGTTTGATTTTACAGGTTGTCATCGATGATAACGAAAATGCCGGCGTTCGATACAATCCCATTGTGTCACCGTCGCTTCAGCGCGATATTGTCACCTGGTTGGAACGGCGGGAAGAGAGTGAAATGGAAGCCAATAATGTATTCATCATTCCCAAAAAGTCGCTTACCAAAGTCGACTTGTACGAGTCTCAGCTGAACCACCGCAAATTTCTGCTCGCACGACCCACTGCTGACTGTCCTCTCGGTATAGTTTAGGGCTGTTTTCTAACTAATCATATTGTATTGAATTTTTCTCAGCCTCTTATGTATTTACGGACTGGTTGGGCAGAAGTACATTTTCTTGGTTGCATATAACGCATTTGAAATTCAAGGGAGAATTGCGGTCATCTCTAGCTGTGAAGAATGTTTCGTATTATGCACATTTCAAAAGTGTTTAGCAGTAACTACAACACAAGACGATAAGCCAGCTTGTCATATGTAGCAATCGAAAATTATATTCCCCAGGGCTAGTGATGTCAGGATTTAATTAAGTACGACTGAAGTAGGCTATGTGATTTCGAAATGGTGATTTCAGCCCCGCTGGAGCCATGCGTTTACGATTTGACAATCACGGCGGAAGGGTTCGAGTTCGGGATGGCGTCACGAGTGGGGGTTCAGGTGGTGAATCGTCCGAGTAACGAGAGTGACGAGAATGCCGTCTTCTTCGACCCGGCAAAGGATAAGCGATGGGACGTGCGCAAGGATCTCATCGACTTCCCCGTCATCTCCACAGGCGGCAAGCTGACCATGCGGTACACGCGCAGCTACGGGCAGCCGACGCTGGTCATTCTTCTACTTTTCTTCGATTCCCAAGAATATGTCGACCGCTTCGTCCACATCTACAAATCCCAGATCACTAACAATCAATACGGCGTCTCCACGCTTCATTACTCAAACTTTACTCATTCCGATGGCAGTGTGCTCAATCGATGGGCTCACGAGAAGCTGTGGTTCCAGAAAGTCAACTTTACGCGCAATTCTCAAGCTGTTGTTTGGGTGAACGGCCCCTTGCAGGATGTGCACGACGATTCGCCCATTGCTCAGGTTCGTACGATCCTACTTATTTTTATTAATTTATTGGCTCTGACGACGATAAAATTCTGTGGGGAATTTTTAAACTTTTAAATAGAATGAAAATTACAAGGCAAGATTTTAGGCTTCCCTTTTGCCATACGGTAAGCTGAGTTATTACTATGAAAAATGTGATTAATTGTTGATAATTGTGTTCACTATCCGATTGAAAGCCTCTTTCACGAAATAAGTGTACCACATTTTAGATAGAGTATCATATTGACAACTGCTCCATTACGGTGAACAACGGGTCGATCATCGAGACGCACAGAGATTTACACAGCAGCGCCAATGTATTCAAGTGGAAAGTGTGGTCGTGCACATTTGCGGGAAACATCAACAGCGGCTTCTCTATCGCCTTACCCGATACTTACAAATTGCTCGCCAAGGAAACGCACGCGGTTGAGGTAGAACCTTTCTTGTTCAATCAATTCTCTGCAGCTTTCACTTTCTCTACATTTCAGGTCACCGAAAATCGATTTATCAACAATTACGACTTTGAGTTTGAATTGTCCGGCTACTATGCCTTTGTGAACATCTCTTCGAACAATTTCACAGAGAACCGCGCAAGGCAGCATGCCGGACTGATCCACGTTCGAGGCATGGAGAAACGACTAGTGCTCGAAAGGAATCGGTTCACTCTCAACAAAGTCAGATTCGCCATTATTATTACTTTATTTAACTGACATGATTTTCAGGGTCACTGGGTGATCAAGTACAACATTCAAAGTCAATCAATTCGCAATAACGGCGAGATTGTTCCGGCATTTATTCAGTACAACTATTTTATGCGCAACTATTTTCTGGACGCGGTTGAAGATTCGGTAGACAGATGGCCGAGAAGTTACTGCGTGGGAGTATTTGGATCCCAAAAAGTTGAAGTGCACTTTAATCGTTTGTCGAACATGTTGCTCGATTTTGAGCTCGTCAGCGGAATTATTGTAAGTGTCATCAGTTTCTCTTGCATATTTCTCATCTATTTAATTTATTCGTACGCTGCTAAAATTACTTAAAATTTTTTTGAATATGATTCAACTCTTTAATGCGAGATTCTGTATGCCATTCGATATGGCCCGGGCGGCTTATTTTCGATAAATTTCGTCAGAAGAGACTATTTGTTATGAATGGTCCGATGTATAATGTTACAGCGTATGACTGTATGCAATGACATATTATGCGTATAACGTATAATGTCCTATTTTTTACAGGGTGCGAATATCACGGAAACTATGAATGTATCGTACAACTGGTGGGGAACAGGCAACGAAGCCGAAATTTTGCAACGCGTTTTCGACTTTGACGACTGGAACATTTACACGCTGGCCGACTACAACCCTTTTTTCGTCACCGAGGAGCAGTTTATCGACTGGTGGTGGCTCAGACTACCGAACAAGGTATAGAAATATTTATGTCAAGGTTAATTACGAGGCGCGAAAGTATGCAGTTGTATGGCTAATCCATGCTGCAATCGGCATATATTGGGATGTAATAGATGTGATATTAAAAATAGTTTGCTTCTGAAAGGACGACAGTCTAGCTCGGCCATCCGCTAATTTACCGAGATAAAAATCAATTATTTCAACTTTGATTACTTTCAGGGGCAACTGGCGAACATAAACTTTGTCGAGCCGTCACCACTAGATTTAAAGGGTCGGATGTACCAGTCGGTAACGCTACAATTAGTGGCAGAGAAATGGCACAACTTCCCTTACTACTACAAGCCGTACCGGCCATATCGAATCAGCAAAGACTTGACAATCATGCCCGGCGCGACGTTGACGATTGAGAAGGGCGTCGAAGTGCACATTTGGCCGAATGTTCGCATCCTCGTGCTGGGCAACCTCAAGGCCGAGGGCACCTTCTGGGAGCCCATTCGATTCAAACCCATCAACACTACTGAATACGAACAGATTGAAGGCGTCCATGGGAAGCGGTGGAAACGATCTGAAAAGTGAGGCTGTTTGAGCTGAAGCTGATTTCATAAGACAATTTATATTAAAACAGTCGGACGAGCGGTGATTGGTCATTTATGATGTTGTACATAAAGAATTCTCTCCTTTATGTAACATCTAACCAATTGCCGAGCTTTCTGCAACTGCATTCCCAGCAGTTGCGATTAAAATAGTGAAATTGTCCCCTGTTGACTCAAATGCGCAACTTGATCGTTTAGTCCAATGGCCGATTCTGTCTATCGACATTTTCCGTTGTTGAAACGTCAGGATGCATTCTACCAAAAGTTCAAGGTGTTTATGGTGAAAAGTGGCGTCGAGAAGATGCCTGAACGAAGCGGCTTCATCGAGATATACAATGCGACCACCGGCGAAATGGTCCCGCTGTGCGACCGCCAATTCACCCGACGCAACGCCGAGGTCACTACTTCATTCAATTTAATATTGCACTAAATGCACCTGATTGTTAATTGAGAATTTAAGGTAGAGAATTAGCGTTGAATACCGTATGCGCAGGAATAGTAGCAATCAACATTTTAGAGAATTACATTTAGACGCGTATATAATACAGCAAAAGATTTAATAGCTAAAAGCTAACATTGACTCTTTTCTAAATCATTCTTCGAATATAGAGGCAGAGTTTGTTATTGAGTAATTTTAATAGAATACTGTAGCTTCTAAGGAACTGTCTAAATTTGTCATTATCATGGCGGGACGACGTATCCTTACTAAAAGTAATGATTGATCTGTATTTAATGCGAAGAACACTGCTGACTATCGCAATGAATCATGATGAGATCATACTCTACCTTTCAATCAACCTATCGAAAAGAAGTGACTTTAGGTTGTCTGTCGAGAGTTGGGCTACGAGACGAGCAACGTGTACCACTGGGTGACGCCGCGTTGGGACTACAACCCGCTGGTTCGCATTATCCGCAGCTACTCGGAGCCGCGGCAGTGCATGGGGACGGAGGAGCGACTGAGCGACTGCGATCTGCGGCTGAACGGCGACGTGCGCCAGTGGCAGTGCGTCGACAGCGAGAACTTTGTCTTCGTCCACTGCGGCCCCAATACCGCCATCAACAAGAACTACATCGGCCACTGGGGCGGCATCACTTTCAGCGCTCCCAGTCTCGAAGCCGCCATCACTACTGGTACTGATCAATTTATTCGCGATTTGTAGTCGTAGCGGAGTTGTTTGTTCTGTTACACAATTTGCAAGTTTTCGAAGCATATTCGATAAATATTGGAACGTGCGTTATTTGCAGGGGAATCCGTATTGCGGCATGTGGAGATAGTGGGGGCCGGCTATGCCCACAACGACACCACATCGTCTGCCGCTTTGCAAATGATCTATCGTACGCCAATACTAGAACACGTCAACATCACCAACTCTTCGATGCACGGCGTTCAGGCAAGCCATATTTTTATGTTTTTATAGCTATTGCTATCTCTGTATTGTTAATCATCTTTTACTTCTTACTCATTCGAGAATTTTAGATTATTGCTCCTCGTTCGAAAGTAATGTTAAGTTTCCTGAACATCACGGACAATCGTGGTCAAGGATTGAATATACTGACTACAAATCTTCAGAGCTCTGTCGCTCCTTCCGGTAAGCATCGCACCTCTCAGATTCTTTGCATTAAACTATTCATTACAGGCGCTCCGTTCGGCAACATTACGGCGCCGTACCACATGTTCGGACTGGTCGACTTGTGCGCAGTGGGCAAAGAGATTCGTTTCGAAAATCGAATCTTAATCTACTACAAATACGATTCTTATCAAGTCGACTGCGTCAAGTTCTTCGTCTCCGAAAACCCTGCCAGAAAAGTTGGCTTCCGGCTGTTACAGGTATTATTCTGTGCTTCTATGCTCGAAAGCCGATCACAATTACCGTATATCGAATTGAAGGCGAACTTCTACGACCCGCACAATCCGGTCGGTCGGCCTGACTCGCTGCGCTTTTTCGATGGAAGGACGTTTGCGCCGGACAAGTTGATCGCCGATCTGAGAGTAAACGAGCCAGAGTCTGCGCAAATGATCCAAAGCCGAGCGTCGATTCTGGGTGTTCACTTGCGCGCTACGGCCGCCGACGGTCGCTACGGCTTCATCGCTGAAGTCGCAGCCCTACCCTCAGCTCCCGACACAGGTGAGTGCTGCTGGCTTTCAAAAATTTGTGTAGCATCTTTCGTTTTGTCAGCTAAGATTCTCATCGCGATGCATTCAGTTTATCGTATAATGGTGTCACACCCAAAAATATTGTTATATGCCGTGAAATTTCGAGATTGAGTGCTTTCGTATGTGGAATTGTTGGATTGCAGAGCCGGTACAAGAAGTCGTCGTGCGCCACTCGCGCTTCCTGCGCAACGACCGCGGCGCGCTCGACTACCGAAGCGCGGGCGAGGCTAGTCCAAATTTGATCGTCGAGCAGTGCTTCTTTGCCGACAACGGCCGTCATCTCTGGGGCAACCTGAGCACCAGCAACATGGCGGTTGAACTCGACTTGCACAACACCCAAGTATGTTTGATAAAAGAATTGCAATTGCAAGGATATAGGCTTAGCGATTGGCCATTTCTTTCGGTAATTTACAGCTATTTTTTATATTCTGACCAATCATTGCGCTTGCAATTATAATAGTTCAATGAAATAAACCACTGAAGCTTTCCTCGTTTGAACGCAGTTATCTAATAATTATTACTTTCAGGTGCTTCGCTTCCAATCAAACATGCTCTGGCGGAACCAGGGTGGTCTGAAGATAACCGCTCAGAGTACCTCCAGTATTGCTCGTCTGTCTGGACTGATCAAGGACTCTGTATTTGCGTCGAATGAAAAGTTCGCCACACTGTCCCTTGAGGGCCGCGACTTTCAGGTACTCGTTTGCGATCTAAATTTGCATAAATACGACGATATGCTAATTTTGAAAATGAATACAGTATTGTTGTGTCGAATTAGCGACAAACATGTTTCAATTTATCATAGGTTCTATTATGTTATTGATTTATTGGTATTGGCACGCCAAAGAACATATTTTATAATGATTTGTGATTGATTTTGCCATACCTCGTTACATTTACTCTAATGGATGGACTAAATCGTTTGTATGTATTTCAGAAAGTGTTCCTCATCAACAACATGTTCAGTAAGAATCGAGCGCGCTACTACGATACGGTTTACGTCGACCGAATGACCGCCAATTTCACTCATAATTACTTCTTTAACAACACGGGGACGCACACAGTTGACCTCACCGGCTATCCCCAAGTGCGCACGGAGAGTCAGACGTTTATCAACAACTTCCTGTACGAGAATATTGCTCTCGGCCACGGCTTCCAATATCCAGAACGATACGGTTACCTGCCCGAGTTTGAGCGCAATGATCGTCATCCACGATCAAAACGTCAATTGAATCCGGTAAGAGTCTATCGATGTTAAATTGTTGTTTTATGTTTTTAATTTTTAAGTTTAGTATTGTTGAAATCAGTTACTTAACTTTATTATGTTACAGCTAAATTAGCAGCCTAAATTTCAAAAAGCGCCATTAATTAGCCGCATCGTTGAAGTATTTAAATAAAGCTTGAGCTTCCGTTTCAAGTCGCAACTCGCGTCTAATACTCTTCTTCATTATTTAGTTTATAACATTCTATTTCAGCAGCGCGCACACCATGACGAAACGACATTCGACTGGTGGGCGCACATAGGTGGCGACACCCGCAGACACCGAACCACCGTCCTGGCCGGAAGCGCTCAGCAGCATTACAGTCAAAACTTCTTTTCGAATCCGAAGAACGACTTTGAGCTGACCACCGTCAACCGATCGGCGTAAGTATTCGCTGAATCTATCAGCTAAAGCGCACCTTTGCTGCATTAGTCATATGCAAATTTTCAGCTACGATGTGACCATCGGCGCCATTGAAGCACGCCATAACTATTGGGGCTACCCGGGCACGGCTGGCGTTGCAGCGGGAAAGATTCGCGACTACAGCGATTACAACTACTTGATCAAAGTCGATTACCTGCCTGTGCTGGAGTCGAACGTCTCGCTGATCCAGGGTACTGTATCTCCGTCTTCCTTTCTGTCGAACTTTTTATGTAATATGATTTGTTTAGGCGACTGTCCGGCTGGATGGTTTCAAGCTGGCATTGAAGAATACAAATCTTGTTTCTTATTCGTCGGTGCTTCGATGCCGTACACTGAAGCAGTTACCTTCTGCCAGGTTAGTGATTTTAGACAGTAAATGTTGTTTATTGTGTTTTATTGTGCTAATATGACAGTCTCTTATAGAACTGCATTTTCAAATTCGATTGCTTTTACATACAATAGCTATTAAGTGTACGATATTTCTTTTCAGCCACAAAATATTTGCGAAGTTTGCTCGGCATTTTTCCAATTTATGAGGAAAAGTTATAAAATTTCAATTCTTTCCGTAGTTAAAAAACTTCATAAAATTATAGAATAAATGGATGAGATGCAGTGCCATTAGAATAAGTGCAGACATCAGTTAATGTTTCATTTCAGGAACAAGACTCATTTATTCCCTACTTCATGGATGACGACGCGAGGCAACAACAAGTAGCCGAAAAAATCAAGATGTATACCAGTGAATTTATCTCCGACATTGAGCGATACAGCGGCAATCAGGTTCGGTTTAATTGTGATATGGTTTAAAAGTTAATTAATTAATTTTTTCAGCCAAACTTTGAAACGCGCGTTTGGGTCAGCGGTGTATCCATACCGTCGACACAGTGCGGATGGATGTCGAGTTCCAGTGGAAATATTGGCCTACAGAATTGTCAGCATATGTATCCATTTGTCTGCGAAAAAGGTGCGACTATTTCGTAAATCATCGAGAATATCATACACTTTTCGCGTTTCTTCATTAACCTTGATAAATTGGTTATTGCACGTAAAATATGTTACATGAATTTGTGCATAACTGCACGAATACTCGCGCTCTCTTAAATTAACAACCATAACCAAATTATCTATCGTAATAGATAAATAAGGTGCGCGAAGAGTGTACGCTGTTCTGGCTAATCTCTCCTCCAAGTTGCAACCACAACTTTTCTCAATTGTTCATTTCAGGCACAAAGCCATATCAAGAGCCGTTCCTGTGGCGTGGAGCGGGTCTATTCGCGCTGCTGACAATAATCTTCTTGCTATTACTAGTGGTGCTGCTGATCGCGCTGTGGTACTGCAAGTCGAAGCGCAGGTCGAAGCAGCACTACGAGCGCAAGACGACGCTGCGCAAGTCGCTGCGCGCGAGTAAGCTCGAACGCGAGCGACACGAAAATCAGAAACATGAGAATCAACGGCGCGAAGTTCAAATGCGGCGAGCGCAGAAGCAGGTTCTGCCCGCCCCCGAGGATCGCTCCGCCAGCCCCGACTTGATCCAGCAAGCGCATCGCAACCTCGTACTCGGAAGGTCCCACGATTCCCTCTCAACCGGCTTGCACAAGACTGCTTCTAAAGACAGTCTCAGCACCACCGTCACTGACGACAGCTCCGCCACCTACGGCAAGAAGTCGGGCACGACCAAGACCTACTCCGAGTCGGCCTACCGCAGCGATTTCTCCCCCACGGAAAGTTACTTTACGGAATCGCGCGCCTCTAGTCGGCATCACATCGCCGCCACGCCCAATCTCTACTCGGAAATCGTCGCACCGCCACTCAACACTTTCATGTCGCCGGCGAAGAAGGCGAAGCCGGTGCCAATTCCCAGTCCGGTCAAGTTCCGCCAGCCGGCGACGGGGTCTCGACGCGACACCGATTTAAGTCAGATGTCGTCGACGTACTGCTCGACGTGTCCGACGACGACGAACACGGATTCGGTCAACGAGTCGCGCGAATCGACTATCACCGAGGAGGGCAGCAGCTGGGCGGGTACTGACACCGCCAGCATGCGGTCGACGATTGTCGACGTGCCAAATGCCGACCTCCGCTCTCCTACTCGCCCACTCCCACCAGCCGCGGCTCCAACCGCCTCCCATCCGAACACTTTCGCTCGTCCCAAGCCAATCGTCCACGCCAACAGCGAGAGCGGCTTGTCCGAAGACCCCCGCGACTACCTCCAGGGCCCTCTGTACACGCCGACGAGAGACTTTGACCGGCGAGCCGCGGGGATGGCCGGCAATGTTCCGCTGAGAACGCCAGGGAGACCGGGTCAACCGCCGCCGCTGCCGCCTGGCGCTGCGAAATTTCCCAACTACGCTTATGCCGATTCGAGCTTGAGTCAGGACTCGTTGATCAACGCGACTGCGATTGGTGGCCAGGGTCGAATGCGTCGGCCCGAACCGCCGGCCACTACGGCCTTGCCTAGTCGGTCGTTGGTCGACTTGCACACGCCCAACTGGCAGAAACCGCATACGAGCAGCTACAGCCTGGCTTCCCGCTCAAATTCCGAAGATCGACCCGCTCCGATCGAAACCGCCATGTAGCTCACTACTCGTCGCCTAGCATTGTGCAATAATCCATGACCACCAAATGATTTGTGTCGATAACATGTGTGCAAAGCTGCTGTAATATGATGATGAACTTCGCTTAGTCGTTGAACGAGTGCTCTCTTGCCTTTCAATTTTGTGATTCCCTGGGTACGTGCTACGCTGCGAATGTTCTACTTGCAACTCACCGTATTAAAAGATTTTGAAAAGCTTATCGACACTCCTAGCATCAGTCTAACATGGCATTACTCACCCTAATTGTTATTCACTTTACGTACAGATTTAAGTACGAGCACAAAGATTGATTCTCGCGAACCGCAGAGCAAAGTGCTACGATCCGTACTCTCTAAATCGAGTTCATTGTTTTTCAATGAACAGTTCATTGTTTTTACACCAAAAGAATAATTCATTGTTTTAATGAAGTAGTTCATTGAAAAAATAATGAAAAGGTTCATTGAAAAATCAATAATGCACGTTGAAGTGCAAAACATTGGAATGATTATTCAATGAATTATTCTTTTGGTGTAAAAACAATGAACTGTTCATTGAAAAACAATGAACTCGATTTAGAGAGTAGGTCAACTGATGGGAATCGCAGCGCATGTTTTAACAACAAAAAATCGAACCAAAATGTGATTGTTTTCAGTAAGTTTTTAAAAAAACCTCAAAATAGGGTACTCAGGTTATATATTATTTACTTGACCTTCCCAATACTTATACAGTGTTATTGAGCAATCTTTCTGAATATTTCGAGAGCGAGACTACTGGAAAGTTCTAACTCAAATCGGCACGTTTTTTGTCGCATAGAGTATTAGAATGAGCATTCTTAAAGTTCTACATAATACGGCCCCTAAACATCTTGTTCGCAAAGTTTTGGTGACGCTCCATGAGTAAAGAAAGTAGTAAACTGGTCACGAGATACATCTGCATGATTGGATCTGATACTCTTAGCTGTGAGCATTCATTCGGAATAAGGCCTGCATTACGTCAGCGGGGATCAAATGACGCTTTCTTATTGATCACTGCTTGTCGCCATCCTATTTAACTGCATTACCATGCGACTCTTATGAGAAAGCTATTCGAAGGAGCAGCCGATTAGTTCTTACCTCCAAATACTCATCCAACTGAAAACCTCTTGAGCAACGGCTTAGATTTTTAAAGGTTACTGGCGTCAACTATAACGCAACGCAAATATCTTATTGACGTTCGAGGTTATCATATTAAAAGGCACTGAAAGGAAAGTGAAACCTTGAAGAAATCAAAACATTTTTGAAAATTAAAATGTTAGCCTCTAATGATAAAAGTATGCTGCGATTGTTCGATAATCTTTAGAGGCCTTATCTTTTGAGTAATGTACCCATCACAACTGGCGCACCAGAAATTAAGCAGAAGATCAATTTCGTTATCTCAAATCTTTCGCGTGGACGCATCAAGTGTGAATGCCGTTTTAGGAAACTGACACAACAATGACTGCTATTGTCGATCGAACTGCGAAATTTAGAGAACAATAATGAAAGAGCGCGAATGACAATGCAAGTTCAGTGAAATTTAAAGAAAGTCAAGAAGGCTTAACCAAACTATCAAATGTCATGGCAGTACAGTAACCGTTTTCATATTGTCCTAATCATCATTCAACAAGCCAGATGAAGGATAAAACTTATGCTTTTACTCTTAGTCCTACAACGAATTCTAAGCCGATAAATAGTATGCGTATTGTTAGCAACTTGGGCGGTCCCGCCTGGTATTGCCGGCGATGGAACCCTTCTGATGTCTTTCTTCAGAGAATTCGCTTCCTGAAACTTCTACCAAATAGTATCAGTTTCTTTGAGAATTATTCAGCTATTGCTCGCAGAGTGTCTGTGTAGTTTCTGTTCCACGCTGCTCTCAGGGAACGCTAAAGAAACTTGACTGACACGTAGAGAGCTCATCGCAAGCCTTTCCCCTTGAATACTTTTAATGAAATCATCCTGTAAATTGTGGTCAGACGACTTGACGACGGCGATATTTCTTTAGCGGTTATCACATAGAAACGCCAACCGATTCTCGGCCGCTAAGCGCGCGCAAATCGTGTTGGTGAATGCATCACAAAGCAACGACATCGCGCTCTGACGCGCCAATAGCTAAAATTCGTGAAAAATGTGACCAGGAACTTTTTGTTCATCCTAAAATCTACGTAACGGAGTGATAACAGTAGTAGGGAATCACTGCAATCCACACAAAATTAAGTTTTTAATAGTTTCGGGTGAACACTGCTAAGAGAGCACATTGAAATGTTCTGTACCGAACGGCCTTTTTAAAAAATTTTGCAATGAACACTCAAAAATGGATTGATGCATCAGCGCGTTCGAATAGACGCCATCCGGTCTATTTAAACAGTAGAAATGTTGTCTCGGTAATGCAATCACTTCATGCTTAATTAGATTTATGTGTGACTGATTCGGTGTTCAGTTTCAACCACGGCAAGTCATTCTGGTTGTAAGCGATCACATCGAACATGTCGCTATTGTGAGCGATAAGACACAAAATTGTCAAAACATCGACAGCGGTATAGTTGAAAAGCAGTTTGCATTGTCATCTTGTGGGGGATTGTTGTTCACTTAAATGTTACCGAAGCGAGCAAAAATCACTGAACTTTGGTGTACAATATTTGATTAATCGAAGGAAAGAGTAATTTGCATAATTCTACCTACGCTCAAAACTGCTTACTGATGCTTGCCATTAAGTCGCTAGCTTATATCTCTGTCAGTTCAGTCGGTTAACGGTACCATATCCTGTGGCGCTGAGAAGAGCTATCGATACATAATTGGTACAAATCCAGTTCTGTCTACATGTAAACCAGTTCTACGTGTCTTCATTAGTAAGCACTGTTGATTGTATTTTTGATACCACAGCCGAACGAGAGTTAGGAGTGTTAAAATTTCATGACCATGAGAAAAGAAATTAGGATGATTTGTTTTAATATGAAGCTTCAAGTCATCTTTTGCTGCATATGGTGGTGGCGAATTATTCGAAGTTAAAGGCATTTTACGGAAATGTCAAAAATGTTCCACTATTCATAAATGGTGACCTTAACCAAACATTTTCCATAAAAATACCGTTCCTAGGCATGAGACAGGGCGCACTGAACTCGCCAACGCATTTTAGGTTAATATTGCCCGTTATCCCCAGGCTTTAAATATAGGACTCTTGCTAAAGGTACCGAATGCAGATATGGATTATCAATAGGCAGTTCCAAGTATGAAATTTTTTCCAGCAATTATCTGAAACATAAATGGATGGAGGCGAGCGCTAAGATAAATTTCGTCATGTGATAGTTAAGTTTTGCTGGCATAATTTACAAAAATCTGCTTGCAAAAGTGAGTAATAATCATTTAGCCGAAACTGCTTAATGCAGGACATGATAAACGTTTAGACGGTGTAGAACTTTTAGCGCGAGGAACATTTACTAATGAATAAGCAAGTGTTGAGTGATCAGTCAGCATCGTAATCTGTTATTGTCTTTCGCTTTTAGCATAGATCGAGACTTTCTGACGAGGTCAAGACAAGTACAGTTCGCTGCTATTTACTGTAATTACCATTTTTAGACAGCATTACCGCTCGCACTATATGACGGTATCCCAAAACTTCATGTATAAGTGGTAATTTCGGTTAATATTTGCCCTATTTATTAAATATGTAGACCAAAATTATGCTTGTGAGGTAAAGTAACCTTGCGGGCTAACCAGCGACATTATATAAATTAACAAACTCGTAGCGAAAGGCTTCTCAAAGTCAGTCAAGAGTTGGTGCACGCCATATACCTGATTTTTCAGAAACTTGTTCACGTTTCGTTCGCATCACTACACTTGCAGTGGTCTTGGTAGTCAACGCCGAAGCCGATTTCCAATTCCTAAAGAAAAAGTAAACTTTTTAAGTTTTCATAAGCAGTATTTGTTCGGTAAGCGCCAAAAAACCTCTGTAAATCAAAAACTCGGCAGCCAAGTTTCTGATGTTGAAACTCGCTATGAAAATTTAAACAAATCAACTTGGTATACTTGGTGAAAATTAAACATTTCTGAAAGTGTGTAAATTGCTCTTAAATCGACAGATACATTTATTATACATATCTTTACTTTTGTATGATTTTGCTCAAATCAGAAAAACAGAAAACGTTATTGTATGTTCATTTAAAGGATAATTTATAGTTCAGCAGCTGGAACAGTTATCTCTGTCAAGTATATTATTGCTATTTGACAACACGTATTTGGTTAGTTCATAAATCATGTCTTCACCCTCAACGCAGTTCTTCAGCGCGCAGTTTAGTTGATGAGCGTAGCATGTCATTCAACGTGAAATATAGTTTGTCCCTGTTTGACACTCTGCTCATATTCCAAAATTTTATGAGTGATTTCAAATTCTTCTTTGAAGAAATTCGTCAAAATAAGGATTGTTAAAAGTTCTGCCTTTGTTCGCGCATCCGTAATCACTGACATCTGTTGGCATTTTGACAACCATCTGATCGAACATAATATAGCCAGCATGTTAGCTGCCCCATCTACGAGAATGCGACAACTTGATTATGATTGTCGCGGAATTCCGCGAAAGCATATTAATTTCAAAATGATTTGTATAGATCATGGTAGCTATTACTGTAATGCGAGTCTCGTTACGGTCTGTCAGGGACATCGATGAGATTGTCCAAGACAGCCGTATTATTGTATCCTTTTGCCGCGTCGCGTGTTTTAGGGGTTGTCTATTGTCCCGCTGTTATGTGGGAGACTAGCCATTCACGCCCCTTGTTATGTCACCTACGCGCGCGCTTGTGTATAGGTTTTACAAGGGCGCGCTAGTTTATTGCATGCCATTGATAGGTGAGGTCGTATGACCTATTGATGAGGGCGCGCGCTTGGGCGGGTGTAAACCCCGATAAAGACCAGGCGTAGCGGTCCGGCATGTATATAAGGAAGTGTTTTCGTGGCGCCGATTATTATGAATCCTTCGATTCGTTAGACGATAGCCGAGAGGTGATCGCGGATCGTGCTCGTTCGGTAATTGTCGCCTTCATCATTTCGTAGACCAATTGTGGTCTAGCGCGGAGTAGAGAGATCGGACCGACGCTCCATCTCTTGGCCTTGTGGCCCTCCGATTATTTGTCCCACAGTGCCCCTTTGTCCCCTGTTCCGTGTTTATATCCGAAATAAAGAAAAAGTGTACGTGGTGGCAACGATACACACGTAAATCCCTCAATATTCAAAAAATCCACTGAACCTCCATCTACCGTACGATCTCGTCGAGACTCAAGACTTGATCGAACTACCCCAATTCAATTCACTTTGTCGCAAGGGGCGACAATCTGCACCTGTTATCGACTTGGTGGATGACGATGGCGATAGTGACTGGGTTGATGTGGATGACGATTCGACTGAGTGGATCCGCGCCGATTACGTTCAAGGCCAGCCATGCCGGCTTCTTATCTCCACGGATAGCCGCAATCGGGTGCTTGGTGTAGGCGACGGCCAACTCGACGATGTGGTGATCAACAGCGCTCAGCAGATTCTCCAGATCCAGTCCGCAGGACACTATGCTGGGTGGGCGTCGACATTGAGTCATCAAATGCACTGCATCCCCGCCGGACAAGATGGCATTCAGATCCACTTTGCGCGCGACCATTGGATCACTTCCTGTGTATACAATGGGGATGTCTATGTGTTTGACAGCCTCCTGGCAATCCACAGAGACATCGACAGCCAGCTCTGCCAAGTGTACCATCACTATGCTTCCAACAACCAGCTAGTGGTGAACACAGTCGACTGCCAGCAGCAAGACGACAGCGAGTTGTGCGGAGTGATGGCGATTGCGTTTGCCGTGGAAATCGTCACGAATGGATTCTATGCTGCGATCATGGCTCGGTTTGTTCAACCGCAGATGCGTCAATGGCTAGCCACTTGCTTGGAGGCAAGGAAGTTCCACTCATGTACGCAACAGTTTCCTTTGGCCCCAGTGGCTGAGTCATCATGGACGGATCGAACTCTGACTATTCCAAGTCCTCCCCCCTGTGTAAGCTGCACTTTATTAATACTAAATGCCTCAAGTTATTTATTTTGATACTTAATTGAAGAAATTTTTAGCGCCTTCTGGCTGAGAGCCACCAGCAGCCTGTCGCTGGAGCGGACAATGATGCCAGAGACGAACCAGTTGGTGAACTCTTTGCTGAGGAGGTGGAGAAGACTGACTACGACCCATTCTGTCGGCGGCGGAAGAAGAACAAGAAGAGACAGCTTGTGGACGATGATGAAGACAATCCTGAGCTGGCAGATGCGGCGCCCGCTAAGCAGCTCCACCTGCTCACTCAGCAGACTGAGATGGACGTCAACATTTCCCACTTCAGCGTCCAAGATATGTTCGACAAGCTGCCAACAGAGACTGATCTAGAGATCTACAAGATGAAGAGAGTTGAAGGTATTGCAGTTATTCTACAAGGTGTTTCAAAAGAAATGTTAATGAGACTTTTAAAGTAAAGGCTCTCCCCCAGTTATACTTCACTGAGAATAATACTAAGGTGAAACTAAATAATGAGTTATGTCAATGCTATGCCCACAAAGCCTGCCTGAGTCAGGCAATAACTTTGCAAATGGCAATTTTTTGGAAATTTCATTGATTTTTTGATTTATTCTTTAAATTGTCTCTTATTAATCAAAAATATGACAGTATTCATTGCTTATATTTAATTTTTAGGTGAACCGCTCAGTGAGAGTGATCCGCTAATCGACGTGCTCTGTCATCCAACGCTGTTCCCTAAGGGACGTTTCGGCATTGGTCACGATCGAGAGGTCAAGGTGCAGCCGGCGATGTATTTGCGGTCTCGTTTCCGTCACAAAGACCCGCGATTTCGACGAGACCCCCACTACATCTTCGCCGCTACTAGCCGCTATGATGTGAAGACTATCAAAAGTGGCATTCATTCAACGCTGCAGACATCCTTGCTGCCAGACGATCTAACTGCCGGTTAGTTTAAGGATTTTCTGAAAAACAGGCGCAGTATTGTTGAATCGTAAATTTAAGCCAAAGTTCGAGAGTTGATCGAGGAGAACGACCAGACCATCGAGCGGAGTTTGAACAGTATCCTCGCGAACTGCCGCGGCACAACCCAATACTGGAACAACCAAATGAGGCATTTGACCGCCATGGATGCCAACGCCGGCCCCGCGACTTTCTTCGTCACGCTTAGCGCCAAAGAGTACAAGTGGGAGGATGTGCGAGAGGTTCTTGAGCTGCTCAATCAGGACATCCCAAACGTGACAACGTTGCGGCAGGGCTTCCTCACCACCAAAGATCCAGTGACGGTCTCTAACCAATTCTATAACCGCTTCAAGACGCTCATGAAAGAGGCCATTCTGAACGAGGATGGGCCCTTTGGCAAAGTCGAGTACTACTTCTGGTTGGTCAAATGTTTACAACATGTTATAAAGTGTATATATGGTTATGATTAACTTTAGGCGGATTGAGTATCAAGCGCGAGGAGCGCCGCACATTCACATGAAGCTGTGGGTCAAAGGTACTATTACTTTTTTAAATAAAACTGAAGATGCATTATTCACTAAAATGCCCTTTAGGTGCTCCAGTGGTTGGTGAAGCGTCCGATGAGGAAGTGCTGAAGTTCGTTACGAAGTACATCACTTGCCGCTCGCCATCGCCAGTCACCAGTCCTGATTTGTATCGTCTAGTCATGGACAACCAGATGCACAGATGCGGCGCCTATTGCAAGCGACGCACTCAAACCGGCTGGCGTTGCAAGTATGTTTGACTTTTTTTTATTTAAAACTTTTGAATTTTAAATACTTGATGCTTAGGGAAGCGTAGTAATGTGATTATGGTATGCAGCATAATGACAGTGTTTTGCAGGTTTGGATTTCCGCGCCCTGTCCGCTATGCGCCCAAGCTGAATCCGCTGAAGCACGCCCTTAAAAGGAGGCATGGCCGGATTGAGAAGCTGTACCACCTGGAGCGTTCTCCCAAAGAGATGATGGTCAACGATTACAATCCTCTTCTGTTGTACCTCTGGTACATACATTTTTTACTCTGTACAGCTAACATTAGATGAAAAAGAATGCAACTATGGGCAATAATTAAAGCATACTAACTGAAAGTGGCCAGCAAAATATTTTTAGTGAAAATAACTGAAAAAAGTGAGGCTGAAAACGGCAAGTAAACTGTCATATGCAAGCAGTTAACAAATGAGTCATTATTCAAAGCGGCCCATAAAAAGTAAAAGAGTCTAATATAGTGGCCAAAAAGTTTGCCACTTGTTATACTTTTAACCCTGTCTAAATATTTCAGGAAGCTTTGCGCTTGATAATTTCTGGTACCATTTAGACAATACACACTTAGGCGATCAAAAATGATATGTTTGATTCAGCTGAATTGTTACTTAATGCAATTATTTCAGGCGAGCCAACATTGATGTGCAGTTCATCGGCGAGACAACGATGGTCATCAATCGGTACATCACCAAGTACACAACAAAGAGCGAGAAGCAGAAGACGGCCGATTTGTGGTCGATGATCGACAAGTCGAAATCTACTCGAGGCCAGCTGCAGTCGCTTGTTCTGAAGCTTTTCCGTTCCCGCGAAGTGGGCCATTACGAGGCGTGTGACAAAGTCAGCGGTCACCCACTGCACAAGTCAAATGCCAACGTAGCGTTCCTAAACACCAACGCCAAGAAACTTTGGCGGCGAAAGCTGATCGGCAAGAAAGAGCTGGACGGACTTGATGCGAACAGCAAGAGCTTTGTGAAGAACTCGTTTGTCGACACCTACTATCCGAATCGACCACCGGAACTGGAGAACAAGTCTTTGTACTTCATGTTCACCTGGTACAACGTCCAGCAAGCCAAGCCAGAGAAGATGGAGAACAGGAAACACGAACCACACTATCCTCTGCTTAACGGTCTCGGCTACCTGATCAAGCGGACAACGAGGAGGTGGATTCGTACGTACATGCCAACACCAGACAAGCCGGACGCAGTTGAAGACTACTTTCGACGACTGCTCATGATGTTCCTCCCGTGGCGCGATGATGACTCGCTTCGAGGCAGCTGGGAGTCGTATCAAGAAGCGTACAGGGGGAATGAAGACAAAATAAGAGCGGAAGCCGATAAGTTTGTGTCGCAGACCAAGCGCATGGCCAGAACAGCAGAGCTGATGAAGCGGCTGCAAGATGAAGGCAATGAGGCTGATGCCCTTGATCTTCCAGCAATTCCAAGCGATGAGTTTAATGGACCGGTTGAGCGGTATGTTGTAATCTAATGATTTGGATTGAACAATTTATTTCTTTGAAATTTTTAGGCAGGTTGATGAAGCCGATCTTGATGCGCGAATTGCCAAACTGAATCTAGTTCAGAGGCAGATATTTGATGATATTATCGACCAAATCGTGCATCAGGAGCGGCACAAGATCAACGACTGCATCTGTGATAATTTGAAGCCACCTATCTTCCGCTTCATTTCTGGCCTCGGTCAGTTAGTAGAATAACTATTATTTTTTTGGTTTTAACAAAACATTATTTGCAGCTGGAACGGGCAAAAGCTACCTCATCGAGTGCATCGCCGACAAGCTAACGCAGCTCTTTCCCGATTGTTGCGGGGTCGTAATTGGAGCGCCAACTGGTAGATTTTTTAATTTTTCTCAAATAAAAAAAATTGTGTTTTCAGTAACTTAGAATGGCTAAACTGTGCTTTTCTTAGTTGATTGAACTTAAACTAAATTTTTAGGTGTTGCTGCGTTCAACGTGAAAGGTGAAACGTTGCACAGGCTGCTCAAACTGCCAGTTCACCATAAGGATGAATCACAGACGAAGAAGAAGTACGTGTCTCTGAGTCGCGACGATCAGACGATGTTGATGCATTGCTACCAAGGCCTTCGCCTCTTTATCATTGACGAAGTTTCGATGATTAGCAACATCATGCTACTCCAGATTCACAGCCGCCTCAATGAGATCTTCTGCGAACCAACAGAACGTATGTGATTTTATTTTTCTGACTATTAAATCATAGCTGCATGCAATATCTTCCTGCAATATTTCAGCAGCCATCTTTGGCGGCATCAATACTCTCTTCTTCGGCGATCTCCTGCAATTGAACCCGGTGAAAGCTGACGGCGTCTACGAGACAGTGCGCCAGTGGGAAATGTCACTCCGATTTGGAAACGTTGTGCCCGACTTCAACCTCTGGCGGGACGTCACCTACTCGGAGCTGGTCGAGAACATGCGACAGCGCGAAGATCTCGCCTACTCTCAGATGCTTGAGCGCATTCGCATCGGCAGTCCAAGTCAGGCCGATATTAACGCGTTGAGGGAGCGCCAGATTGTCAAGGCGAATGAATCGACGACAGATGCTGAACGACTGCAGCTGGCTGTGAGCGAGTTTCAGCGCCTGCGTGAGGAGTACCTTCAGGGGCGATCTCAACTACAGCAGCCTGTAGCGTTGTTTCCGAAGCATACTAAAGTCAATCAGTTCAACGCGAATCTGCTCAGATTGGCTAATCAGAAGATTGAAGTCATTATGGCTGAAGACTGCGAAATGATGCGCAAGCAATCAAAGAGGTGGAAGGAGGGCAAGCAGAAGCAGAAGAGCGCCAAGGATGCGCCAGAAAAATCGGACGATCCAGACAAAACAGCTGGCCTGGTTGAACAGCTGGAGCTGTGTATCGGCTACCGCGTCATGCTGCGTCGCAACATCAGCACTCATCAGGGGTTTGTTATTTCTTTATTATAGGAGATGTTACGGAGAAGTGAATTCCCTAAAAGTATCTCTGAATTTTTCAATTCCCAGTTCCTATTACAGCCCTATTATTTGTTTTCATTTTATTACATTATACTACTGATTGATCATCATATTATACCAATTGATAACTTTATACTAATTGGTTTAGTTTGACAAATGGTGCAATGGGCACTGTGGTCGACTTCGCCAGAGGCTCCCAAGAGATCAGTGGCGTGATGGTCGTCTTTGATTCGAATCCAGATGTTAGAACATACATCGAGAAGGTTGAGGCCCGATTTTTCATCAATAAAGAGTTCTCCTGCAGGCAGAAGCAGTTTCCACTCATTCTGGCATACGGTATGCACTTAAGACAGACTTTTTCTAACCATCGAGCTTTTTGTTCAGAGTCTTGGCACAATGAGCAAAAAGTTCTCAGATTTTGATGAAACTTTGCATTCTGGGGTAATTCAGGTCGGAATTACCGAAAAAAGCATCAGAATTTTTTGAAAATATTTTCGTG
>NIUQ01002196.1:0-23927 GCA_002796945.1 Plectus sambesii
GCCAAGAGTAATTCCGTGAGCGCCGGCTTGAAATGCTCAAAAGTAGAGTTGTCGAGCTTGTTCAGCTTGTTGCTCTTCAAATTCAAATGCTCCAACACTCTCAGATGAGCCAGCCCGCTGGGCAGAACGTGAAAGTCGTTCTCTTCCAGAATCAATCGTTGAAGACTCTTTGCCACATTTTGGAATGTCCGTTTTGGTATGTTGGCTAGGTAGTTGTAGCTCAGGTCCAGGACCTGTGCAAATGAATTATTTAGGCGTCTCATCTACGCGTGAAAAGGCGTATGCACTTGTAATATAGTGTTTAAAATGCTAAAATACTACAGTGAAACTGAAAAAAATTTCAATTACCTTCATGTGCGAGATGGATTCGAAGCAGTCATCGGGCATTTTGCCAATTCGATTGTAAGATAGGTCGAGCGCTTTGATCTTCCGAAAGCTGCCAAAGGCATTTTCTTCGAGGTTTTCTATTCGATTGCTGCCGAGCAGCAGCGAAATTTCCGTTTCGAATACAACCTGTAATGGATAACGGTTGGACACTTTAGGAAAACAGAGATTTTGATTGTAAAGTGATTTTGTAGAAAGCATAGCGCTCGGTTGTGATCAGAGATAATCGTTGGGAAACATTTTCAAACCTCAGGTTCCGGCACAAGAGTTGTAATGTTGTTGCCCTCCAAGTCCAGCGTGGCCAGTTGCTTCAGGTCTTTGAGCGCCAAGTAGGGTATCTGGTTCAGAGCGTTGTTCTTCAAGTCGAGAAACCACAGACTTATGGGCAACGCTTGTTTGTCAATGTCGAATATGCGGTTGTTACCCAGAGTTAGAACTTGAAGAGGCAGCCTCAAGAAAGAAATTTTGCGCTTGAGAATTGTACTAGAGTATAGCGTAGAAAGATGAAATATGTCTATATGACGTAGTTTCTTTAGAGTTTTTGACTATGGTGGTGTTAATTCTTCGTTGTGCTCACTCGTTGGAATATTTTAATAATACTTTTTGAGAACGAACACGAATGATCCACTCATATTTTTCTATCATTGACTGTTTTAGTTTAATCAATTCAAACAACTTACCCACCGCTCTCTTTTAGCAGAACTATTGTGTTAAATAAAATACTTAAATCTTCCAAAATTTCACATTTTGAAGTTTAAAATCAATGAACTAGCAATATTTACCTGAAGAACGATCTTTTAGGCAAGTAGAATATCATATTATGGTCTAGGTAGAGAAACTGTAGGTTTTTGAGCTGCGTCTCGTCGAACGTGTCCGGTTGGACTTCAGCGATGCGATTTTGTTGAAGGTATAAATATTGTAGCTGGTAGAGATAGGTCAGAGACCGACTTGGAATGGAGGAAAGGCTGTTGCGATTCAGTGACAGCTGATATATCTTGCTCTGAAAAGAAAGAAGTGTAATAGTTCAATTTAGTTAGTAGATCATCAAATATCATCAAAAAATCCATTTAAAATGGCGCGTTCAAACTTGCCCCAGCCGTAGGGCATAATTGATTATTTTGTTTACTTATTACGCAATCGATAGTCAGACACCGGAGCGTAACACAAAGTGCGCAGGCACGATAAGTGGACATTGATTGTAATTGTAGATGTAACGCTCTGTCCTCATTATAGTGCCAGGATAGTACTTTTNACCGGAGCGTAACACAAAGTGCGCAGGCACGATAAGTGGACATTGATTGTAATTGTAGATGTAACGCTCTGTCCTCATTATAGTGCCAGGATAGTACTGTTTAAAGCAATCAATAGCACCCACCTCGAGTCCTCTGAACGCGTTGACATTGACCGTTTCGATATGATTGTGACTGACGTCGAGCAGTTGAATGTTCTGCCCCTTGAAGGCATCCTGATTCAGAAACACCAATCCACCGTCGACAATGCTCAGTGATACGATACTGTAGGTCGGACGGTTGTGCGCCAATAGTTCCCATTGCGGCAGCGGCGGCACTGTGATCCATGCCTGCCGACGGCAGAATACCTAAAAATTACATGCTGAGATACAGTCAAAAACTTTCGATCGTTAACCTTAAATTTCTACTTTGACTGCTATCTTCTTTCGATGCAATACTACAGTAGTTATTTACTGGTCAGTTTAGAATCAGTCATAAATTTTAGATAATGATTGGAAGCACTATGATAACGAAAAATTAGGATGTTTTTTTGGTAGAAATAAGGCTATCCCATTTTAAGTTGTTATATGCTCTGACAAAGGTTCACGTTCATATAACTCATATGCTGTGGATTGTAAACCGATTCGTAGAGGCGCGCTTCCGATTCAATAGCAAATCGTTCAGTACGGTAGTAGTCAAAGCGTACCTGGCCGGAGTCCGCCGTCACCGGTTGGCATTCGCAAAACTTCCACTTGGACGTCGGATCCGGGTCGAAGGTGCAACTTCTGGGCGCTGCCAACCGAATTAAACTCAACAAAGTCAGCACCAACAAGAGTCGCAGAGAATTAATGACGTTGTTGGTGGTGATGGTAGCCATCTGAATAGATAACGTTGCAAATGAACGAGTGGGCGAGCCTTTCGTCGTCGTCGACTACCCATTGGCCCTGGCCATTAGCGCCGAAGAGCGCTGAGAGCGAACGACCGCACGGAATGTTTATTGGCCGGCTTGGTAGTTGACGAAGACTGACTGGTAGTTCTTGGTCAAAAAAGCGGAGAGGGAGGTGGGCTGAGGATGCTGGATGAATTATGAGCGGCCTTGTTTATGTGTGATTATTGGCCGACGACGGACGAACACGCCAACTTAATCGAGCCAGGGCTGTTGTTGCAACACGTCGAAGAACAGCATTGAAGTTTAGGCAGTTTAATTGTTGTCGTTGTTGTTGTAAAGTTGTTCTGGTGGAAATGACCGACGACTTGTGGTTGGAGTCTCGACACAGATTTTTGACCGAAAGAGTTGCTCACCGAGCTCTTTCTGTCGTTCTCGGGAATCCTTGTTGAGGAGTGTTAGAGTGGTCGCAAGTTGTGCACGTAGTACTAGTGGCTCGCTTGGATAGGCAGGCGCATTTTGATGTGGCAATTGTTTATCCAAGCAGAGAATAATGGATGAGGTAATAGTGAATCGCTGGAACACCGCAGCAGCAGGAGCCGATTTAGTAATTGGCAGTTTACGCTGTGGGCGCGATCAAACGACCGGTCCCGTGATGAAACAGTTGGCTCGGCGAAGAATCTTTGACCGCCGCAGATTAACGGGAACAGTTAGAGAAGACGATGACGACCGCGAAAGTTAAGTCGGTCTTGAGTAAGCAACATGAATTCGACCGAACAATAGAGTCGGTAGTCGGTGAAGATCGCGTAACGCAAAGCTGCACGAAATTGACCGGCCGAAAACTACTCTGCAGGACGGAAACGACCGCAGAGGTTAAGAAGCTCTTTGCTGGGCGCCCTCCAGGCGAGAACTGCTCTCATCGGCCGCTACTGCGGGGTTGCAGGCGGAACAGTTGCTGTCGTTGATCGGCGCGCAGTGAGGGCGGTGCGGGTATGAATTTACGGCGGCCGAACGAGACGCCGATGGGTGGTAACCGAATAGCTCGCGTCGACGGACGGCCGCCGTCAGCAATTGAGATGCGGCGACGCTTTGTTCTTTCGGCGTCTGAAACATGCGGCGTTCAACGGCCTAATTACATTAATTTATGGGCACGCAATTGTTAGGACTATATGGTTACATTGTTGCTTGAGTGGGATATGCGACGCAAAGTTTATGGCTCGGAATTACTAGCATTATTACGTCAGGTTATGTGGAGTGTACATCATAGTTTGTGCAATTGCGCAATCAATTGAACCTATCGGGGTTTTTGGATGAATTATTACCCCTCGTTGAGTTGGAGTTGGTCTGTACGAAACTACTGTTTGAGAGTGAAAGAGTTGTCGCTCAATGCCTACTATGAACAGCGTCATTTTCTCAAAGATATTGTACTGTCGCAAAAGTACCAGTCCATCGATTCGGGTTCAAGAAAGAGCCCCCTTTTGTAGGAACGCCAATGATACAGTTCCTTTGCAAAAGTACAAAAGCCTATCGCCGCGCTGACAGCAATCACAAACAACAATCATTCTTGCGAGCGAAAGCCGTAGCAGGCGGGGGTGGGCGGCTTTGGCAGTTGCAGTAGCCGGTGTAAATACACGATGGCGGCGTTGGATTGGTGGTAACCGAATCGCTCGGGGGAGGGGAGGAGGGGGAGGGGGAGGCTGACAAGGGAGTGGACAAGACGCGCCGCGCGTGCCGCCGCCACGCGGGTGTTTGTCGTCGGCGATAACCGATAGCGCTTAACCTGGACCACTTGGGACGGGGTCGATTGGACAAATTGCCGCCGATCGACACGCCAGGCGTTCCCTTCCATCGGCGCTTCCGCTATCGACGGCCCGAGTAATCTAATCGGACGCCGCTGGCGTAAAGTGTTGGTTGGAAATTCATAAGCGCGGTTTTTGGGGACGACGCTGCTGGACTACATGCTGCGATATATGCTAGAGTTTAGTTCGCGAGGGAGGACAGAGGGGTATTTAAGCAGGTGGAAGTATTTTTATGGGTAATTGGGGACTGCGGAAATTGGACTAAGTCTTAGTGTGAGTACTTAAAATGTTCTCGCAATCATTTGATACTTTCCGCTCAAAAGACTTTGCAAGCTTCTTCCATTATAGAATTCATCTGCATGCTTACTCAATCAGCTTATGTGAGTCGATCAGTATGAACAGAATAGACGTTTGAGCGGGCTATTGCGAAGTGGAACATTTTGCTCGAACATATCGGTAAACGTGTCAGTTTGAAATCTTGTAGCAAGAAACAATTGACATAGCAGATACTTACAATATACACTCATCCCTCAGCAATAAATCACAAAATAAGATGACATATCTTTAACGTACCTTTCGTCGTTTCCAGTGGAGGCGAGAGAGCTTTCGTCCTAAAACTACCGCCACTACTGCTGCCTCTCGCGTGCAACACTTTTTCGTTGCCATCTGCCGTAATTGATTTTAGCGGGCGCATTTTTTCTATCGCCGTAGAATAAGGCATACTTTGGCGAAAGAGATTTTGGCCGATATGCCATCGATCGATTCGTCGTGCGGCAATTTGATTTGCGCAAATCTCTACGAGCATCTCTAAGAGCACTCAAAAGAAAGAGGGACTCTTTGGCTAGCCCATAGCCACTGCTATTGAGGAGACCCTTATGTATGCTAGTCAGTAGGGATGTTATTTGTTTTTATTTACAAACGGCTGTTACTTCTCGAATTAATTGAATAACCTTTGAGATGCGCATTTTTGGTCAGTTTTCGGATTACAGGTGGAGTATAAGTTTAATGAACATAATTAAACTTGATCAAAAGTGTAACGAGCACAAGTTTGACATTCTAAAAAAGGAGAAATACGATGGATATTATGTGAAAAAACTAGATGAGAGAACTTTTCAAAGTGTATGTTATACATCCGAATGTTGAAGACATTGCATTTAGCTGCCATCTCATTGCTGTTCTTATTAAATCTCAAGCAGCGCGTTAATGGGTCTTTTTTCAGCGCGCTAAACAACATGGGTCACGTAGTGAAGAAGTTGGCGCCAGCGTTGAGCGACGATCACGCAGCCGCCATCTACAGGATGGCGTTATCCGCCGCCGTCACTGTCCGGTTGGCCTTTGAGTCATCNTGGTGCCAGCGTTGAGCGACGATCACGCAGCCGCCATCTACAGGATGGCGTTATCCGCCGCCGTCACTGTCCGGTTGGCCTTTGAGTCATCGACGCACCCGCGACACAAAAAGTCACTCAAGGAGTTGCGATTGCTCGTCTGTCAGCGTCTCAGAGAGGTGCGAATTCTTCTTTGTTTACAGAGTCTTTTAGCGTAATTCGTCACTTTTACATTCACATTGCGGACCGTTAAGAATGAATAAGACTTTACGACCAAATGTCACCCCTTTTTGTATCACCGCACTCGTATCCCACCCGTCGTTAATCGTCTCCGCTTCCGTTTCAGTTTTTCGCGGCGTTCGAAGCGCGCAGCTTCGCCGGCCAAGAACTGACGGCTCTGTTCGACTTTTTCGTCCGACCCGTTTGCGCCGTCGACGCTCCCTTCTCGCTGCTCAAACTGTTCGCGGCTTGGAGCGAAATTCCGAGGTTGGTGGGATATTACATTACAAGGCATAGTACAAGGAGAACGTCATTTATCTACTCGTAGCATAGGAATAGTGGAGATTGTTTTTTCATGTACATGACGAGTTGGCCGCCAATGAGACGGCTTCAGATTGCAGTTAGCTTATTTGAGCAAGAACAGCTATACCTTTTGCGCAATCTTATTTTCAATCCATAATAAATCCTAAATATATCTCGTTAGCATATTGCATTTTTTAGATACTATCCCTTGCTGAATGTGAAGATCGGAGCCGGTGGCATCGAGACCCCGCTAGGATGTCTAATGGACTCATTGCTAAAGAATTCGTCCAAGAAGGCCACTCAAGATTTGGCTATGAATACCGTTGTCTTGCTGATGTCGACGGCAGATGAAGAAGAAGACATTGAAGAAGACAATGAGTTCGCATTCGATCAAGCGGCGCTCGACGACTCAAAACGTCGGTTAATCTGTTTTGTTTAATTAAATTTTGAAGATATAAGATCTGAAATATTATGTTATTCCTAATGTTTTTTAACTCTCAATATTTGTACCCGCTTAGATTTTTGGGAAATGGTCTCATGAATTGCTCATTTGACGCCTGATTTTTCGCATTTGGTTACGATTAGAACAATTTTTTCCTTAATATAATATATAGTCAATCGATATGAAGTAGAAATGGATAGATTAAGGCGACAAATATATTTCACAAGGACTAATATTAGATTCTCTTTTTGATCCTTTTTGATTTTAGCCGTCAGTTTCGGAACAAAGCTGGTCTTGGTACAGTTACCGAAGCTGCTGAAGTATTTGACGAGTGTGCTGCCGCCGGCTGAGTCGAAGAAGACCATATCCATCAAGCACTTGGAGATTTTAGAACGGTTAGCATATTTTCTATTGATTGTCTTTATTTAGCATACTTTTTATGCATTCATTTTTATCATGTTAAAGCGAAGTGACTTTATACGCTGTATAAATAATATAAGAAATGATTAAGTTGTGAATTTTCCCTTTTGGACTGTTGTTTTAATGATTTTTGCACGTTATTTTGTACATTGAAATGAACATCATCGTATTTCGGGTAAATAGCCACTTAAAGCTTGGGTAACGCCCAACAAGACGGGTCAAAAAGCTGTTGCCATGAAAATTATTCCTCAAACTTAAAAAAAGGAAAAATCAAAAAGCTGCAAAAGTAATCAAAGTAGTTGACATTCAATTATGTAAAAGAGAGATTTGATTTTTTGGTTACTAATCAAAATGTTTCAACTATTGTCATAATGTGGTAACGATGTATTGCGTGCAGAGTGTGCGAACATGTGGAAGACGCAGAAGTTAGCGCATCGCTGTCGTCAACGCTGCTGGCTTACTTGGAGCGCAACTTGATCAGGCGCGAGGAGATGCAGATCAACGCCCTGAACGCCGTCGCTCGGCTCATCAAAGTCGTTGTCGATCCTCATTCCTTCATTCCGTATGTTTCCTCTTCATCAAAGCACTGCTAAGAGAAATTTGCTAGAGAAATTCGTTTAAGAGAGTTTTTTGACAATTAACTATTTCGTGAAATTAAGTTAAAAGCTCATCTTTGCTGAATGCCTCATTTGCGTTCCGCAACGATTTTCACCTTTTTTATTTGAAGTTGTCGAAATTGAATGCAAGAGTTGCGAAGTCGAATGCAAAAGTGACAAATGATGATGAAAGATCCTGTAAGACCCTACTTTTTTCAGTCGTCTAGTACCGTTGCTATCGTCGATTCGCGCTCGGCCACCGCGCGATGCCCTGATCACCATCTTCGATTCGATTCGTCAAGCAACAAGGCTGGATTACGTCAAGGACTCTCTTTCCCTGATCGTCAAGCTCAACTCTTGGGACCCGAAGAGACTGGACGAGCCCGATCATGACAGACGCATTGAGGCGTACAGTGAACTGAATAAGCGATTTGATGACGGCAGTGCTATCGATATTCACCTGCTGGAGATGGTGGCTCACTCGGATGCCCACGAAATCATTGAGGTTTGTCTTGCAGCGACTGATCGCCGTACACATTCCTTACTTTTCTTTCATATTTGCACCGTCTCGTCACATTATAGTATAATACTTGACTTATTCTCATTGCTTTTATCAGACTAAATGCCGATTATGATTACGGTGAAAAATTGGCTTTCGCAGCGAAGTGCGCTTTGCCCTGTCACCATGTTGTCCAGTATAAAACTGAGGAAATTCAATTTTACTTCCTCGTTACAGCCCGAGATGAAGTGAATATATGGCTTGCTTAGAAGCAAAGGGTTATAATATGGTTCTAATCTCTCTAGTTACTCTTTTCGCTTTCTAAATAGATCGTTTGCAGACGACCGACCTGTCGCTTCGAGCAAGCGCCAGCGCCAACTTGCGAAAGCTGATCGAATACTTCAAAGGCTGCGAATTGTCCGAGGGTGCCAAGACGGAATGTCTCCAGGATCATCTTCTCCCATTGGTTAAAAAAGGACTAAGACATGAGTCCGAAGTGAGTTCCTTTTTCGTTTTGTACTATTTTCACTTTATTAATTACACCTTTCAAAGCAAAGAGGGCATTTTCGCATTGATTTGACTTGAAGCGTCTTCTCTGATTTGGAAAGTATCAAAAAGTGGAAATGGTGTTCATGAGCATTATTTATGTAAACAAAAAAGTGCTTAGTTCATAAGTAAATATTGGACTTGCGAAGTCAAGGTTCAAGTAGGAAAACTCAATTTGTTGCTTTGTTAAATCATTCTTCCTGTTTTATTCGTTAAGCCTGTAACTTGCTACCGCAGTAATTAACGCAGAATCAGTCTTAGTAATATCTTCGATGCTTTTTAACTGCGAACAAAAAATTGATTGCAAAGTTGTATTTCTTGAAAAACAATTGATGGGATGTTTTGCAGACGGTGCGCCATGAGATCGTTCGAGCGTTGGTCGCCTTGATTACGTCATTTCCAACGCACGCCAAGTTGCGCCACTTGACGCAACTGCGCGACACGACTGAAACCGATCTGGACTTCTACGACAATATCACTCACATTCAGATGCACAGGCGACAGCGCGCCTTAAGGAGGTTGACAGACAGCCTTCAGAGCAAACAGGTTTGTTATTTAAATTTACAGATTAAGCTTTTTAGGTTTTAAATTAAGTTATGTAAGGTAAAGTTGAGGTGCTATATTTTTGGTTTTGATGATTTTGCTATGTTTCTAATAGATTAAATTTTTTGAGCGCATACTTTGTCGACGAATATTTTTACGAAAAAGTAATACTGATATTGAAGTTTCGACCGACTAAGATTATTGATAGTCATTTACTCAAAGTAGTCAATTTGATTATATCCACCGTCGACATTTCACATGTCGCTCAAAAATTACCTTTTCAAAGCGGTTGAATAGTGACGATTGACACTTAACATATTTAGGTGTCAATACCAATCGAAGTGCTGTTGGCGTTCGTTCTGCCGTTGGCGCAGCCATATCTACTCGAAGTGGTCAGTAAGACCGCCGCGCTTAGCGATGAGGCCGTTCGACTGCTCGGTCAAGTTCTCTCCATGGCTCCTTGGAAACGGTAATTTTTTTAATCATTTTATTATCGATTTCTATATTTAAACCATATAATATGTGTTACTTTAGATACTTGGCAATGCTTGAATTCTACCTCAACAAGTTGCAACGCGAAGAAGAAAAGCATAAAGCGATCATTCGGTACCTTTCAATATTTTGTGAATAATATCGAGGTTCAACGGTTCATTGCAGAATTATTGTCGCTATTTTGGATGCCTTCCACTTCGAAGTGGCGTCATCGTCACAAGCGAAGGAAAAGGGAGTCGAAAAAATGGATGGTGCGTTTGTGCAGACATTTTAAACTACGTTTTTGAAGGCATAAACTTAGATTCGATGCTGAGTCTTTGCAAAAAATGTGAGAAAGTTGCGCTGCTCGTTGAGCGTATTTCTTATAATCGATATTATCAACGACCAGTGCAAGAATTTCGAAATCGACAGAAAACCTTGTAATCTTATCAATCGAACGGATTAAATTCATTACGTCGTACTCAATTTGAGACTTCGGTTCGGTTCCAGCGCTTAGACTGTGGCGGGAAAATCAATGGTAGCGATATTTTTGGCTCATGCAAATTTTTCAGTTGCTGAGCAGAACGAAGAAAATATGCCGTTGGAATCATCTGAAATTCCGTCCGGCTTGAGTCAAAGAATTTACGACACGATGGTCAAGCAGGTCCTGCCGCGACTGCAAAAGTGCATCGATGGAAAGGTTTGTTAGCCCACATTAATGTGCAGTAAATGCTAAACTGTTTGTACACACTGTATTGTTAGTCAAAAAAATGAAACAACCTTGACAATGGAGTAATTTTTATAGATTAACTAGTTTCTACATAATTGTGACAATAACATGTTATTTTTAGAAGGCCAACATGCACGCTCACAAGAAATCCCAAGGCGCGAAGCATTATCACGAGGATGACGACATCCTGCGTGCCCCCGTCGCGCTCGCCATGGTCAAACTGCTGCTCAAGTTGCCAACTGCGATACTCGACCAACATCTGCCTGGGTTCGTCTTTATTAATTGTCTCTCTTCTGTTCTTTTGTCATTTTTCTGTTCGATATTCGCGCTTCGCAAATGATACCAGTTGCTGTTTGAACACTTAGTTGTTCTTCATAATCCTTTGAAACAGTAGCTCGACCGAGTTATGATAACATGGATAATTGTCAAATTGAATGGGTATATGGTAATTTGGTTAATGGCTAAATCATTTTTGCTCTTTAGAATTGTGCTGAAGCTGTGCGAATTGCTGAAAAGTCGTTCGCGCGACGTCCGCGACTCGGCGAGAAAGACGCTTGTGGCTGTGGTCGACGCCCTCGGTCCCAAGTACCTTCCCTTCGTCATCAAGGAACTGAAATCGACGCTTAGCAAAGGTTATCAGGTGAGTAGAAATTGCAGCTTAACTTAAAGCTGTGTCCTTTCATGTGAAGAGAGTGAGTTTCTGCTTTAACAATAAGCTTTCAATTCGTGCACTTTTGAATCCATTGACTCTCTACTTACGAGTGAACGCATCTGTTATTTGTTCAATAAGCAGTATGAGAGAGCGAAAACGCCCTTTTGCACACTAGTACAGTAGTATGTAAATCATAGTTGTGACAAATTTATTTAGGCTAGAAAGTCTCTGCACATTATATCGTTTTAAAAAATAACCGTTTTAGCGTTTTTGCGACTTTTTGTAAGCGGAATATTACAGATTCACGTGATGATCTTCACTGTGCACGTACTGATCTCTAATCTGGCGGAACGGCTGAAAACCGGCGATTTAGACGCCTGTCTGGACGAAATCATCAGTGTACGTTTTTGCCTATGGGACGTTCGAGCTCATTTGACGATAAAGTCTGGTAGAAGTGGTCAAAATTTTCAATCAGTAATAAGAAATCTCATTAGCTATCGTATTTCACAAAGATGAGCTTACTTTTTGATGGGGGAAACGCCGTTTAAAATTAAGAATAAGTCGTTACTGGGTTTTTTACGTGCGTAAATTGATTGAGAGAAGCGCTATCGACTTTCGAAACAACTTGCCATATTTAATCTAAAATTTGCTGTTATTGATCGTACAATTTTGACTACAAATGCAGTCGCCTCTACAGCAAGTTTTAGTAGCACATCGTGTAAAATGCGATATTAGATGTCGCGGGTAGTGTAAAGAAGACCGAATAACGTAATGGAAATTTAGTTGAGGTGAGAAGGAGAATGTGCAACCTGGATTTGTTTAAAGTCGCACACGAGATCGCGATAATAAAACGTATCGTTGGATAGTATTTAAACGAGTGTACAGTGCCACATTGTATCGGCCGAATGGTCTAGTGGTATGATTCTCGCTTTGGGTGCGAGAGGTCCCGGTTTCGATCACCGGTTCGGCCCTAGTTTTTATATTTTTTTCCTGAGATCTCATCTATTTAAAAACGTACTGGATGTGTGTTGCAATTTTAAACAAAAGTCTGTGCTTATTTGATGTTAAGAAGCCATTACCGACTTTCAAAGCATTTTACCTTATTCAGTATTAAAGTTCGTGTTACAATTAGTGAATTGCTAGGGCAATGGTCGCTGAATAAGCACAGCCAATTGAGCCCCAATCAATCCAATCCCTTATATCTGCGGAAGAATTGGAAATGCACTAAATCAGTTGAAATACTTTAACCGACTTCAACTACATTTCTTTTTGCAGGTTTGCCACACAGAGTTGTTCAGCGATGTGACTGAAGAAAAAGAAGTCCAGGGTATCACGAAGAGTTTACACGAGGCAAAGGCCAACAAGACCTACGACACCTACCAATTCATTGGACGATTTGTGGGCGCAAGTTGTCTCGGAATGGTTATCAAACCCATGATGGAGGTTGGTCATTTTGTTCCGCTGGGCCAGTTTCGTATAACTAATGTTAATTTAAATTTTATAAATGTAATTGTATTTCACATTTGCATTTTTTAACCGAAATTAGCCTCTGGAAAGCTCGAGGGACTTGCCGCCAAAAGTCATGTCCTATGCAATATGCGCAAAAATAGTGTAAATTGCGCAGTGGAAGTTACTGAAGCTTCTCTAAAACTATTCCTCTCCGATGGCCGTTTGTATTGAAAACATACAAATGGATGTCCGATCGATATGTGTCTTGTGCGATAATTAAATTGGACCATGGGCTTTTAAGTACTTCATCTCAATTTCAATATAACCCTATTTATCCCTTGTTTAAACGATTTCAGCGAATTGAAAGGAAAGAATAAGATGGAGGAAACGACTGTAAAAGCAGAAAAATGATTAATTGATAGGAATATATTAATAATCGATAAAAAGATTGTTGATGATACGCATTTCAGACACTGGACGCGAAGCCGAGCGCGAAGACGACAAAGAAACTGGGCGATTTGTTGCGATATTTGGCGTTCGGCCTCGGTCAGAATGCCGGCATCGACACGCCCACGCTGCTTATTTTCGCTCATCAAACGCTCTCTGAACATATTGAACGATTGGTGACCGGCAAGAGGAAAGACATCGATGATACTCAGGTACATTTTTTATTGTTTTGCTGCATTGGGACGCACATCTAACTGTCATCGCATTAGTTTTATGGTAGAGTGTAGCAGTCGTCTTCATACAGGACATTATGCGTTTATGTAGTTCAAATAGGAAATCCGTCCTTTATTTTGTAGGTAAAAAACTAGAACTTGGATAAATGTAGCGATTTCTTAGCTCCCATCTCGTACACATTGCACGGAAAATGAGCCATAATTAGTTGAACTTAGACTAAATTTTGAGGTCGTCAAGCTATATCACTGAAATCCATAATTTTACTATAATTGTAATGGAAACTTTTTCAGGAAAATGACGAGCAACTGCATCCGCAGCGGCAGCAGAGCTGTTTCATTCTTGCGAAAGACCCCGGCCGAATTGGCGCCCAGCCAAAAACGGCGAAGCGCAGCAAGGTGCACATCTTCGTCGAATTCGGTCTCCAAGTGCTCGGAATCGTGCTCAAAGCCAAACGTCTCGACATTGAAGATGATCGCGATGTGGGAAGGTACGATATGCAAATTTTTAGTGGATGCAGTTAGCAAATTTCATGCGATTTACTGTATGTAAATTTTTGTTAGGTACGGTAGAACTCTATTAGACTCATAGGTTTTGTAGTATGTTAAAATCTAGGCTTTTTTGTTAAGATAAAAATGCATCAGTAATTTCTCTCATACTGATAACTTGAATTGAACTTATCTTTGCAATCGTTTAGCGTTTGTTAGAATTTGCGACTTGTCGCGCTGTCCGATCATTACTGGCCTACAATTTTATCATATCACTATGGGGGAAGGTCCTGTTGCTGCGGGTAAAAGTAGACTTTATGAAAGATTCTTGTGGTCATATTGTGTTTTGAATCTACCGATTCACATTTTGAAACAATTAACTATTTCAGATTGGATCCATTCGTTCTACTGATTACCAGGTGCTTCGAGACGAAATACGATCGGGTGAGTAACTTTTTTGGCAAAAGCGGTTACTTGAAAATCTCTATTATGTCGAATAGGTGATTAACACTTACTCGCTAACAAGTATTACTCTTCCAGAAATGTTATTTTCAACGATTATTTTTAACGATCAACGGTCGAAAAATTCATGCAGCGTCTATAAAGGCGTTGAGGTGGCCGATTCAGTCTCACAAAATCAATTAAAACTTCAATTTAATTCTTTTAGGTGCTCACAAACGCTTTGCGATGTTTGTCGAGTTGTCTGAAGTTTCCGCTGCCCTCTTTGAAAGCGCACATGCCTTCACTGGTCGATCGCCTCTTTGTGCTGCTCAACAATTACGCCGGCATGGGTGCTGCCGGTGCGAGGGGTGACGTTTTCGAGCTAACGCAGACAATTTTCAAGGTTTGTCTGTTTTCTTTTATGAGCCGCTTATGGCAGTTTTACATGATTAGACCATTTACCCTCTGACCCTTCCATACTATTATTACTTACTGATATCCAAACTTTTTTACGCACATGCTGCGCTCAGCGCGCTTACTTTTTTGCAGTTCACGTATATTATTATACCATCATGTACTCGTTATCTTTTCGAGACTCATGAAACTGTGATCGAAAACACTGTCGAATTTTAATGTGATTAAATATTTTTGGATTTGACAAATAATCGATTGCTTTCTCGAATTGTAACACGTTGAATGAGACTGACTTCTGCAAGAAGATGTCAGTATTAAACTAATTTCGCATCGAATGCGTTTGAACGCGATTTAACGTGATTTAATACGATTCAACGTGATTGCAGACCGTAGTATCCCTGATCAAGGATGCGCCGGAGTTGGTTTTGAGTAAGAAACGTCTTCAACTGCTTCTACATTACGTCGAAGCCGATGTATTGGATACTCAGAAGCAGGCGACGGCCTTCTCGCTTCTCAAAGCGATTATTGGCAGGAAGTTGGTGGACGAAAAAGTCACTGACGTCATTCAGAGATTGAGGGAGCTGTCGGTTACTTCCCACGCCCCGCACGTCAGAGCTCAGTGTAGACAGGTATGCTGTAGGGATTTTTGTTTTCGTATGGATTTTCATGTAGAAAACGGTCCCAAAATTAGCCGTTTCGATGCGGACAGACGTGAATCTATGACAATTTATTGTGCTGAGTGATTTTTTATTGCCTAATCGAAGCGCGTATGCAAATTCTTAGGCGTGGGGCGAATAAATCAATAAATGGAGCACCCGCACAGAAAGGCGTTACTGTATGTTCCTGCATGTCCCGCAAATTATTAACTTTGTTGCCCGAATGCTGCAGGTTTTCCTACGCACTTTGTTTCATTGTGTATAACATTAATATACCTTATAACATCATTAATAAAGGTGATGCTGATGTATACGGCTGAGAACTACCCTCTGGGCAAGAATCCGCGCAAGCACATCGAATTCTATCTGGCGCAACTCGAGTACGAATTCGAAGATGGGCGCATTTCTGCCATCGAAATGCTCAACAGTTTCTTCGACTCGCTGCTCCAGGTGCTCATATTTTTAATTTGGGTCAATATAAGGATAAAATGTTTCTTTAACTTGATTTTAGGTTTTTAAAATTTTAATGCTTTAAATTTTATTATTCACTTTTGTGTGCTTTATTTTAAATCTCTTAAATGTTTCATTTATAACGCTAAGATTGAAAGCGAAATTTTCGAAACTTGATGCCTTACGTGGTTGTGTTACTTTGAGTTGGGAAAGTTAACAAAACCGTCAGCCAAAATATAGAAAATAGCTGGCGAAAAGATTGATGAATTAAAATTTAATGAATATTTAACATTCTGCCGTAATTTTTATTTGCGTCTTCAGTCGATTTCTTGGGCGGGTTTTGCAGAATCGTCGCTTCTGCTTGAGTTTATCTGTTAAAGTATGCCAAACTGATATTCTCAAGGCTATTGTCAAATTTGATATTCTTATCTGCCATCATCCGCTGTGACGTTACAATAAGAAAAATGAACCACCAGTATGTAAAGACCTTTTCTAGACTACGGTAGACACTTACGCTGCAATGTGCTTGGTAAAGCTGGCGATGCGAATGGTGAATGACGAAAGTCAAAAGTGCAAAAGATTGGTCGCTTTGGCCGTCAGAAAGCTGTTCGAGAAGGTCTCCGATGAGAAACGCGAGCAACTGTTCCGGATTGCTGACGACTGGCTGGCATCGAGCAAAGTTTGTCGTCTTTAACCTATTTTTGCTTATTTCATTATTCGAATGATGTTTTTTCGTCGCTTATTATTTTTCACTTGAATGAAATATTAGATAGTACCGTAAGTAGTTATAAGAAAGCTGTTTTTAGATATAATAATGTGTCAAACAAAAAAACCTCTTAGTTCAAATTATTCGATATATTTTTCTGTCGATTTGCGAATTTTCATTTAGTACTATCGGATAGGTTACTATTAACAGCTTTCTTCTACACTACGCGTTTTAAGAAGACGATAAGGCCAAAAATTAATACTCATGTTTTTTTGGCACCTCTGGAAAACGGGAAAAGCTAGCTTAAATCGGGGATGAGCTAAAATTCTCTTGTAGGAGGTTTGCGCCCATCCCAAAGATCAGTCTGCAACTAGATAATGTAACAAATGATTCACAAACGAACGACTTGGTATTTGTACGAGTTCATTATTTTAGATTAGCAGCCGTTCGTTGGCGGCGCAGGTTTTGGTTCAGCTGGCTGACGTCGAAGGCGAAAAGTTCTCTAGCCGATTGGACACCGTATTACAGCACTTTTCGTTGAGTCTCGACGCTAAACACGACCCTGAATCAGTTGTGCCAATCGTCCAGTCGTTGACCAGAATTGTTCGTCAGTGCCAAGAAGGTGTCACCAAGCGGCTATCTTCTCCGGTGTTTGACGACATTTGGGGTTAGTTTGCTTTTTTAGTTATGATCTTTTTGGGCTTGTTTTTAAATTTGAAGCTATCCTCTGTGTACCGATGGTAAGTGTGATAAATAGGATGTTTAGTTTGTAGAAAGTTAATTTTTCTATTTGTAGTGACTTGTATTACCATTTTATTGTTATTTATCATTTGCTGTCCTACCTTAGGATAATGTTTTCCATATTTAAAGATGAGATGAAATTATTTTCACTTCTCGCTTTAAATTTTTAAAAAATTTTAGGTCGATCGGCGAGTTTGCTACGCTGCGGGGATTCGGCGGACGTTCGCTTGGCGGCGGGCCAATTGTTGGGGCAGATTTTCGCTGGAATGGACGCGACGTTCTTCGACGGGGCGTCCGTCGCCGCGAAGGACCTCTGCGATCACTTCTGCTGGCAACTGGGCGCCAAGAAACTGACCATGGAACTCGCCGAGCAGGTATTGTCACAACGTTCAGTCACAGTGAAAGATTAAGATTGATTTGATCAGTCGCTTTGGTTTATTGTTCGCCCGCTGAGCGGTTGTGTTCTGTCCACTCTCGCGCATTAGAGGGTTGTTAGGAAGTTAATTTCTAAATAAGCACACCCCATTCAGCCATAAAAGCATCTACACCGACCTCTAATACTTGCTGAAGAATGGGGATTACATTATATATAACATCTTGGCTTTGGAGTGGGGTAAGACCGCTTGCGGGTTCATGTTATGATTTTGTTGGACCGTAATCAATGGGAATGATCATTTTTATTCTATAATTTTTTTGTATTGTAGTGTAAAGTAGCGTTCAAACTGCTACCTTCCCCGGATCGCATCGAAATCGAATTATCGATTAATTTTTGTCGCGTTAGCTGAAGGAGCTCTGCTTTGAAGGGGACTTTGATATGAGGTTATATTTTCGCGTGCAAAAGTGATTGATATTGCAGGCAGTGAAGAATTTGGTATTCCTCACTAAGGCGCTCGTATCGGACGGCGAGTTGCAATGGCTGGCCGATCGGCTCTCTCTCGTTTGTCGTTTTGAGGTTATCAACCAGCCGAATGAAGCCGTTAAGGTAAGAACGATTAACGCTCTATTGTATCGTGTTTCATACTTACACCTACGGTCCGGTTTACTATAGTTTAAGGGTCTTAAATTAGATAATGCAAAAAAGCTAGCTTATAGATGCGACGATAAGAATGCTTACGTTTTTAAAACAGCGTTTTTTACTTTTTAGTCAATGTATATTCTATTATCAATTTAAATATCTGGTTATTTTCAGCGATTGAACGTCTTCAAGTGGGTGGCGGCAGTCGCCATGAAAAATGAAGGGACGCGGTTGGATGTAGTAACAAGCGCATTTCTGCCTCTTCTCCACCGAGAAATGACCGGCAAATCCGCCAAGAGTAAGCCACATGACACCTTAATTCTTCTGGATTTATATTCTGGCTTGAACCATATAAATATTAAGTTTGTTCGTGTTTCTATTGCAAAGAGCCGTATTATTTGCTACTTGACACTCTGTAGATATGAAATCCTTAAATGTGCTTCTAAGGATTAAGTTTTGTTTACAGACACAGAAGAGCTGCAACAGTTGGCCATAGAAGTTGGAGACGTGCTCAAGAGCAAGCTGGGCGAGGAGACGTACGCGAAAAAGCTGGCCGAGTGCCAAAAATCGGCCAACGCAAAGGTTCGTTTTTATTGTTTAATAATGCTAATTAATACGTTTTGATTACGATGTTAGTTGAGGAATAGTTTTAGTCTGCATGATCTTTAGTTTTTAAGTTATTAATATGAAGTAGAAGGCGAGGGTGTGGGGGACAGCAAATAAAGAAGTGGGAGGTAGTGCAGAAGTGATTCTGCAAACAACCATCACAGTTTATAAGCATAAGCTACCTATCGCTCATTCGCGATTGTTGCTATCAATACGAAAAGTGGAAACAATAAAATCTCTACCACCTCTCACTTTCTTCTACTATATTTCATTTCACCAATATTTTACTATTTGGTACTCTATCGCAAACACTCCATTCACATTCCCTTCTCTTTCAGGTTGACTTGAGAAAGCGAAAGCTGGCCGAGGAGACTGTGGCGAATCCGCAAAAGGCCGCGCTGAGGAAGCAACGTAAACAGGCTGCTAAAGTGACTGCCAAAAAGCGAAAGATTGCTGCCGATCATCCCTATAGAAAGAGGAAAATTGCTAGCTTGGAAAATAATACAGAGGACTATTCGATCGAATGAACGTTGCTGTTGTTGCGAGATTTTTAAGTGACTTTGAGTAGTTGAATGCTCGCTAGTTGTTGAACTGTTGACAATTTTGTTTCGTTGTTACTGGCTTCGATGAAGAATCGAAAGAGGATTCAATAAAGAAAAATTTGATTAGCGTCTTATACTGATAATTGTATTTGCAAAGTTATTCGTAAATTTCGAATCACAGCCAGTGATCGATAATACAGCGCGCTCTGTGTTATAAATCGACAGCAACAACCGAGCCTTCTGAGGACGCGGTAAGCTTGAATATGGGTACGCATCAGAATGACGTCATGACAAAAATAGAATTTGTTTCGCATAGGCGCATATCTTTACAAACTGCTGCGAGAATGTCTGTGCTTTATGAGAATTACTGTTCGCAACTATAAACTTCCGGGGTCAATATCACAATACTGTTAGTATCACGACTGTTGCTAATTCAATTGTAGAAAGCGTGCTGACTAATCGGTCATGATGTGTGTGGAGAGAACCCACGCTCACATCACAATCGACCAATCGGCGCACTTCCCGCAATCGCGTTGTCAACTGTTTGGGCAAAATTCTTCTTGGCGTCGATAATTTCTGGCGTGTAATAAACTGTCATTAACGATGGTCCTTTGATGCTTGTAATGGGATCCTTTAGGTTAAACAAGGTATGCTACCCAATAACAGATCTTAAAAAGAAATGCGGTATGATTTCTCATGGCTCGTTCACGCCGGCGTGTCAGTCGTAACGACGCCGCCCTGTTATCATGTGGATGACATTGCTTAACATCAGGTTACGTTCAACTGAACGTGTACGACCACACAGCGTTACGACCATCTGTGACGAACCCTGAAACCCATTCGAACTTTTGCTTAGAGACTGAGTTCTAGTTTCATAGTAATTTTCTTATTTATAGGCTTAAGCTGAGGTTTAGTTCGTCTCAAATAGGAAAGGCGAGTTCATTTCTTTAGACACGCACGTGCAAGTGTCCTGCAACTAACGAACTGACGACGTTGGCGAGCAATAAAAGATACCATAATATTATATGTAATAGTGCTGCTTTTGCGCGCATGATATCAAATTTTGTCGACCCGCTATGCTCTTACCATCCATCATCTAGCTTTTTGTACTTGTGATCAGTTATATTTTATTAGATACTCTGCGGAATGCATTATACGATTGCATCATATTTTTCACAATTAGAAAATTATTGAATTTCTGAAACTTTATTGCGCCAAGAAATGCATGTGTTCATAAATGAACTGCGAACGACAAATATGCGCTCTAATCGAAGATTAATGTTATAGATGTCCGGCGCATGATGTATATATGCATATAAATTTCAGGTGGCTACATTATGTCCAATAATCTGTACCAACCACTGGCTGAATCGGCAGCTAATGTTTATGAAGCATTAACTAATCACATTGATGGAACCTCTAAGCAGCAATTCCGAAAGCTATTGCATCCATCTCGTGTGCTTGATTCAAAACATCTTTTTTGCTACATTGTTCAGACGATACTTTCATTGATTGCTGTTTGTACATTTTTCTATTTACTACTTAGCAGCCCTTACCATTCGCTTTACCAATTCAAAGTTGATTCTGAGCATCCCTCAGAGAATCCCGATGACATTGTTCATTTCGAGTTGTCCTTACTCGGAAAGGCAAGTGCTAAAATTTTTCACGAATTTTTTAAGCAACTCATTGTTTCTAATGTATTTTCAGTATCATGGCGTGACGTTCGCAATCTTTATACTTTTCTTGGTGCAATCTATACTTTCCGCTTTACTTTTGCTGGCAGTCTATACTACATCGCTAACTACTACCTTCTCAAAAAAAATTGCTCATTTCGTTTCGGTGAGTTTCAAACTGGTGTTTTAATTAATTTTATCTGTGAAGAATTTATTTTGTCGGATGCTTCTGTTCGCTGCAAATTTTTTATAACTGTGATACGGAAACTTTCTTTGTTATTTTAGAATCAGAATAATTATATCCGTTTAGGCAGGTCTGCTCCTGTCAATGCTGTTCGTCATAATCGTCGCATTGTTTACCTCTGTCGTACACCACCAAATAGCTGCAAGTCATGAAATAATCGACGAAATTAGGAAAGTGCTTCAAGATGGTCCATCATACGCGTTGGATCGCTTGCAGCGTGCTGATAAATGCTGTGGTATTCTTATGAGCGATGATCTGCCTTCGCGGAACAAGGTTAACTGCCAGCATCTTGATGAAGTATGCATAGTTTACATAAGGGTTGATTTCAGGAAACTCCCTTTTCAACCCTCTCGCACGAAACCCCAATTTAGTTCCCTCCCCCCAAACTCAACCGAAATTTTTAATATTTAAAGAAATAGTGGTACTATGCTACTTTAACCGTGCACACCTCTCTTATTTCTATTAATCGATTGATATAACTTTATTAAGCAAGTGCTGTGATCGCAAAAGAATCATGATACAAATTTAGCATTCCTACTTAAAATATGTCAAGAACTGAAAGCATTAAATATTGCACTTTCACAAGAATTCCATTTATGTATATTGGGTGATTGACAAATCACTACTTGGTGAAAATACGAGTGTTCAAAATTCCGAGGCCAATTTTTGAAGACCTTAACGTACTGAACTCAGATGTAATGATTTAAAGTGGTGCTGTAGTTTTCTTGGAAAATATCTTCTTAACGGTCCCCCTAAGCCGGAGTCAATACTTATGATACTCCTGAGGTAATTAATATCAATGTGTGTCAAATTTCTTTAGGTGCCAAACTGCACGAAAATGTTCATCGGAATCATCAATGATCAGCTTCATATTGCATCAAAAGTGCTCTATCTGCTTCAGCCAATATTAGCTGCTATATTATTATATATTATTTATTTGGAATATATGAGTTGCGTCAATATCAGCGACGGACAGCTTTCAAAAGAAACGGAACAAAATCTGCTTATCGAAACCAACGTTCCTGGTGTCCAACCTGACAACTGTCCATCTTCGTCCTCGGCCAACTGCCAGAACGTTCAATCGTCTGTTTCCATACCTGAATCGAATGAACCTTTTATTCAAGAAGATGCGATTGACAGTTCACATCGTGATCAACATACCCGGGAAGGCAATCGTGTTGACGCACTGGTATTATTTGAACAATCTTCGGAACAACGGTCCATTTCTGGAGGATCGAATGTTGTTAGGAATAGAGGAAAAAGCAATAAATTCAACAGTGAACCTCCTCGATTAAGTGAGCCCGAAAAAAATGACATTGGAAAGAGATTTCCTTCGAGCTAATTGCATCATACCATTTGATATTTCAGTGTTGAAATTGATTGCAGTTTGTTTTTGTGAAATAAAAATGAAACAAATGTGACTTATTCTGACCATTTCTGGTTCTTTCCTAGGTTAAAATAAAGTGTATTTTATACAAAAGAGTAAAATACTGATTTCAACAGTTGTTGATTGTTTAAAATAGCACTAAAAATATATTGTAGGACAATATAATCACTAGAGTTGTGTACTGTATTTGGAAAATAATAGAGCATGTATAGAGGATCTTCAGAAGGATATCAATTGGCATGGTAGATGACAACAGTGCGTCACGCTATACTATTTTTATAATCAATTTTTTAGTAGTCGTAGCAGCTTGACAATTTCTCATAATATGCACCTTTGTAATCTGGTCATGCCACGGTAATATAATTATGAAATAGCCTCTTGTGTGTCGTTGATACTATTGGCAAAATACTTGCACTAAAAAAGAGAAATGATCGAATTAAAGAAGTTGAGGTAACATCGGAGGAAAAGGCATGATTAATTTCTTTTGATCCCGTTACTGCTAGTGACGAAATATTTCTCTTACATTGTCAGTGTATAGCTTCATTACAGCTCAGCCCAGCAGCGTTTTTATCATCGTTCCAAACTTTCGTTTCGTCTTTTCTCCTACGAACGAAATGCAGAGATTTCAGTCCGTTTGAAAAAATTCTGTTCAGATGAAGTAATAATGACTCGAAACGTCATTATGCTTTTTTTCTTACGCATACAATGCATGATCTCAAGGAAGGTGTCTGTATTTTAACGTATACTATAATTAAAATAAATATTATTCACGTTTACAGCGATAATATGTGACTTTAAGTGCAGTGGGGTCCGAATGTTATGGACACGCGCGAGATATCTGAAAAACATTTCCTAAATCCGGTTTCTTTTTTAACGATTCTACCGATCTAATCTAACTTTAGCACTGAGTACAATCGGCGGCCAAAGCGAGTTGCCATTTATAGCGCCTTGAATGAGCAGTTGTTCGCATCCACTGACATTGGAATCCAATTGACAGGGATGCCCATAGAGAGGAAACATCTAAACGTTCATGTTTATCCCAACAAAAAATTGACCAAATTGCATAGAATTTTAACTGAACCTGCGCCTAAATATCAAAATTGTTGCACGGATGTTTGAACGCAATTAACATATACTAATATCCACGAAACTACTTAACTTAAATCATTGGAATAACCTTGTTTTGTTGCCTGTCCATGCTAAAAGTCATTTAGAATGAAAAAAGTATTAGGCATAGCCGTCGAGTTTTCTGTCCCACGATGAGCGCAGGTGATATTACGATTATAGTCAAAGCAGAGTCATCAATTGATTTGAATAAGTCGTTTTTACTGCGTTCATATGTGAGTTACTACAGCAAAATATGTCGCGATTTAAAACGAATATTGTAAGCAGG
>NIUQ01002197.1:0-23868 GCA_002796945.1 Plectus sambesii
TCCACAACTTCAAAGTTTTTAAAGCTATACGATCTGGCAGCTGTGCTACTTACGGCGAAAAGGTGCTCAAAAAATAGACAGCAATTTGACAAAATTATAATATATATTTATTTGTAATAAGAAAAAGAAGTTTTCATCTCGCAAATACATCAAAACGGCAAATTATTGTCTATGCTAAATCCTCATTCTTCCCGCTTTGGCATGTAAGGTGTTCCTCCAACGGAAAGTACCCCTTATAATAGACACTACTTTAAACCTCGGATTCTTCGTCAAGGCCGAAAAAGTCGAATAAAAATACCCTTTTTCACTAAACAAGAACACATTTTCAAGTATAATCAATAAGAAAAATGTGCTGTTAAAGGAAGAAAGAGTCCTTGTTTAAGTGGCAAAAATATAAAAAGGGCTTGTAATATTATTGTACAGTCAAAACCGGATAAATCCAAACCACACAAGTGCAAAAACCGGATAAGTGCAACAATTTTTCGTGCCCGGTCGAACTGCACTTATTCGGTTTCGACTGTAATGTAAAATAACGAACCGCGCAACAGCCGTCCATGTTGTAATGATCGATGCACGGCTTGACATCTTCGGCCCACTCGAACAGCGCTTTGAGCTGTTCCACTTCGAGATCAGCGACACCGAGACTGAACGCCTGATTCTTGGCAACCAGCGTCTCCAGCTGCTTCCACACTCCCTTCACCTTCTCCAGCCACGCTGCCGCCTCTTCCGCATCGCTCGCCGACGCCGGCAAGTCCAACTGAAACATTTCATTTCTTATTTTTACTCATTCACAGATATGCTTCGTTGCTGTTCTCATCAAGATGTTCAATCGGTAAGAAGATGAATGACCATACGCCGTAGCCGGTTAGGTTAAGCTTCTCAAGGCGTCATATTTGTGATAAGACATCATTTTGGCAAAAGTATTACCTGTGACATCACTATATGACGTCGTTTTTGTCATCTTGGCCTAAGCCAAAGCAGCGCCGTGACTACTTCCGCTTATCATTTTTGGCAAAAATCATAGGACTTTGTTACCGAAAGCGAGAATGATTATGTTGCTGATAAACGACGCACGGTTTTTTATGCTAATCCTTTCCGATAGTAAAAAACCACTTCATATTACAACGGAATATATGGAGAGCGCACCTGGATGGGAGGAAAGGCGACAATGAGCTGCTCGACGTGATCGGTCCCGAGCTGCTCAAAGGTCGCTTCCAGACACTGTTGAACCTGTTCGAAGTCGACTCGGCTGAGGAACACCTTCAGCGTGATTTTCAGACTGTCGCGATCGTCGTGGTCGCCCAGCACGTCATTAGCGTTGTCTTTCGGCAAAAGAATCGTGCCGCTATCCCTAGAAGAGTCTCTATTTTAGAATAGTTCTAATCTCTTTTATGTAATAAGCTAGTTCTGGTCTTAAAACGAAGTTTAGCGCAAGATTTGCTGCTAGCGTTATCGTTAGTTGAACACTATCGGCGAGAACGTCAAATTTTTTCTAAATATTTTGATTGCTCGACATTTATTGCGATTGCAAGAAAAAAATCACTGTTTTCCAATTCACTCTACCACACTTACGTCTGTTTCTACCGAACTAACCACGATGATATAATAGTACTGATCCCGCAACGATGTGTAGAATTTCATATTAAACGTAGTATAGTGTCTCCATGACTGCTTTGTTATCGAATTTTGACGATAACGACTAAAAGCCGATTAGCGGTAATACACTTCTCCATCAAAAAATTTGAATACATCGTTTTGTCTTGATCAGGAAAGGGTTAACAAAATAAAGTAATAAAGCAGAGCACTGACTTGAGTTCATTCTCTCTCGGGGTCCAGTTGCTCAACTGGAGCTTGAGGCACTGCAAGAGTTCTTCAGCGGAGTTCTTATAGCCTTTCATTTTCAGCTCGCCATAGTTGTTAATATTGCCGGTGTGCAAGCGAAAGTTTTGCCGGGCCGCGAGTCGCTCAGCAAACGTCATCTTCTCTTCTTTGCAATCGCCGCGTCGCCGCTCTCCACTAACCTGGTTCAAACATTAGAACAGCCCAGTCGCACAACTCGACAAACATATATTTGCTCATGGATGGCGATAGCCAACCAAGTATATCGTGACAAAACAACGCTATTTTCTGGAAATTCTGGGCGTTTACTCGTTATAATAGTCGACTGTCGACTGAAATACAGTAGAACATACATACAAAGCAGCAAAGAGGTGCGCCGACGACAAACAGGTTGTACTGAGAAGCATGACGTCATTGATAGAAGTATGACGTCATCGATCGAAGCGGATCGACTCGTCTGGCGCGTTCGACTGACAACACACCGGATGGGACCAATTTCATAAAAATTATGTAAATGTAGAAAAGTAATTAAATTTATGTGTTGTCATCACAAATTCAGCATTATTATAGCAAGTTTTGTGAAAAATGAGTGATGACATTGCAGAAATATAACTACGCTTCTACATTTTATAGTCAAAATATCCCGATCAGTAACAGAAAATTCTACATTAAATAAGGTTAACTAATTCGAAAGTCGATAGCACTCTTCTGTATTAATTCAAGCTCGTCAAGACCAAGAAACGACTATCGTTCTTGGTGAAAAGCGGTGTTTTCGCACCGAGATGCGAGCTAATCTTTGCCAACTACAATGCCTGGCGAGATTTCTTGTTACTGATCGAAAATGTTGACTATACATTTACATTAGTTTTATGTAATCGGCCCCTGCACGCGATCGATCAGGACTTGAGGCTGCGCTGGAAATGGTTCGAGCCGACCTGCCCACCACGCATCGCCCGCTGGACGTTCTGCTCGAATTGCTTCCGGTTCGACTGCAACACCTCGGCCGCCTCCTTGTTCAGCGGGTCCTCCGGGTTCGGTTCCAGGAAAAGATACTGCAGACCGTACACGATCGAACTAATTGTCAGCACTGGCTTCCAATCTTCTCTGCAAACGCAATCAGGGTCATACTCGAGTGTAACAATTTCTCCTCGGCTACATTACAGGGTGGTACTTAAAGGGGAACTGCGGTCACCTTTAGATGAAAAGAATCTACAATGTACTGTGTTTCAGTTATCTTTAAAAAGCTGACTGCAAATCATATATGTCTGTATTGTAAATAGCCTACTGCTTAGTAGCTTTTATAGGTAGCTGAAAAAATTGTACCGCACAGTTCTTTCAACTGGAAGTGACCGCAGTTGCCCTTTAACTATCGCAAAACATTTCGCGATATTCGGTCGAGTTTACCTCTCGGGAATGTACCGTTAATTGTTTTTAAATATGCGTGACGAGCTCACTGCGAATAGTAGCCATTTATGTTGCAATTAAATTACCATCAAGTAGTTTTGACGTGCGTAGCTAATTGCTCAGAGCAAAGGGTGACTGCATTTCCTCGTAAAACGACTATGCTTCAATGAAACAGGCAAGCTCTATCGATGCTCAAAACCAAGCGCAAATCATTCAAACGCTTCAGTAACCGGCTTTTGGAAAGTAAAGCAGTCCATACTGTATGCGTACAGTTTCAAAACGGCGCCCAAAAGAAACATAATCGAAAAGGGTGCAAACTTAAAAATGAACAGAAACAAACCGGAGAATGTTGAGGCAGACATTTCCTTCCAGATCAATGTTCGGATGGTAGACAGACGTGAGACACTTCACCTTGGGTGCATCGTGCGGATAACCAGGTCCAACTTTGAAGTCGAAGGTAAAAATACCTCCGCGGTAGAAGCCCTGCAATCAATCGATGCCTTATCCGCAGTTATAGAGAATATATCTCTTTAAAACCTCGTCAGGCGCAATGGAAAGAGTGAAATGTAGCAGGTCGTTCGGGTCTGGAACCTCCAAGTGGCAAGTTTTTGGAAGATGCAGTTCAGTCATATCTGAAACGAACAAAGTCGTGACTCGTGATGTATGCAAACGTTGTCATGCACGCTTAAGTATAAGAACTATTAAAATTGAATATTATGATGGAACATTTGCGACGTCATAACATATACATTGGCATCAAAAACCATAACAATGACGTTCATGACACAGAAGCTCACCGATTAAACGTGAAAATTAAATCGTTTCGTGTGATATAGCTTTGAAAGCTCGCTAGCATAAGCTAGAATACTGTCAACGCGAGTTACAATAGTTTTTAGCACAAGAAGATGTAGAAGGGATGTTATAAAAATTTGCCCTCACCTTTTTGTATTCGGAGTTGGGCGGCGCTCTGACGAGCGGTCGAGCCGTTGGGCTGTTCATTGCCCTGCTTCTGTTGCTCTTTCAAACTGAACAACCGAATCATCGCGTTCACAGCCGCTTTATACCTCTTCCCGTTATATCTTGTTAACGATGACAATTCGCTATGGCGTCACGGCGAATGGTCAAACAAGTCGATCAGTTGAGCGAAAGTGTGTGTGTGCCGAGTGTTTTATTTATGCCGCCGTCATTGAGTGCAGAAGTAATTATTTATTCTTGAAGCGGAACGAGAACGTAGTTGGGAATCCATTTCAAATGGGGAGAACATGCACGTCGTATTGCGAGAGCCATGCGGACTGCGTCAAAGCACGCGGCGGCGTAAATAACGAGGCGCCGAACAAGAAGGAGGACGTACTTTTCTGCTAAAAGTCCTTGAAATGCATAGACATTAAGTTGGAATTCGAGGCTGATGTAAAATGCGTCATTTTTAGGGGGAAAGCCGCCGGCAACGGTGAGATTAGAGAGGCATTGTGCCTTGCGAAGGCGACTACTGACGAAGATGTCGCTGCTTCGCGTGTTACCAGCTGGAAGAAGCGCCCCGTTGGTGCAGGTGGCGAGCTTGCACCAGTCATCCAAGCAATGCGAGCAGGCTAGCCAGCAGCATGGTCAAGGCATCGGTGGCGTCACTCTTCCCGGTCCCGTTCGATCCGGCACGAGTTCCGCCTACAGAAAGGGTAAATGCCTCGCGCTATTCACTTTCCCACAGAAAATGTGGATATTTTGCGCGCTAAGCGCAAGATTTAATAGCGAATTACTTCGTTATGAAAATTATTGTAACAGAATTGGTCAAAAATCGAAAAATTCTGAGAGAGCATATTACATTAGCGGGACTTTGAGACGTACATCGCGCATCCTTTGACATCGTTGGTCAGCTAGTGTTTCGCGCCGCCTCTTTGGCAATAAATAAGCCCCTTTTGCACTTTTAAGCCTATCTTCTTCTTTAACCATCATTAAAAATTCAGTTGCTTTGTACAAAAGCGCAAACATGACATCTCTAACTAACGCAAATTACTGCTGGATGCAAAAGCTCAAATCAGCGTATCAGCAGTTGTTAATGTCTATTCGAATGCACTTTTTGCTGTAACCGTATAAACTTTTTTCAGGAACGGGCGGTCGCAGCAGCTTTTCTGGCAATGTGATCACCGTATTTGGAAATAGCGGCCGAATCGGTCTGCCAGTGGTCAACAGACTGGCCAAGGAAGGCGCCCAAATGATCATCCCTTACCGTTGCGACGGCTATTGGCTCAAAGAACACAAAGTCGTCGGCGATCTTGGACAAATCTTGTTCTTTGTACGTTTCTATTCTTTTTAGCATTTATATCTGTACTCGAGTAACTGATCTTGCTTGCAGCCGTTTCATTTGAAAGATGAAGCTTCCATCCGCAAAGTTGTCAAGTACAGTAACATCGTTATAAATCTTATTGGAACAGGCATTAACACCAAGTGAGTCTTTTTACGCTTTAGAGGCGATGGATGGAGCAAAGGAAACGAAATACTTTCCCTTCAAAATGAATTCATTATTGTGTCCGAAAACAGGAAATTACTCGTAGAATAAATACTTCAAATGGTCCGCCGAATGGAAACCCTCTTTGCGTTCAAAACATGAGGAATGCTTCAGTAGAGAAAAAGAGTAGTCAAATTTGTATCAAGGCCATTAAGAGTAAGATATCTTTAGTAGCTTAAATTTGCAGATATGCGTATGTTTATCTTGAAAGCTGATCAATGTAGTGAAATTTATTCATGCCAGTACTTAAGGGACCGGCTAAAATTATTGGCATAAGTGAAATACCAGTATAAGCGAAACCGTTATAAACATGCCCTACTTTAATTCTGTTTCAGGCACTTTTCGTTCCATGACACGAACGTAGACGGAGCCCGACGATTGGCGCGAATCAGCCGGGAGATGGGCGTCGAGCGGTTCATCCACTTCAGCGCCCTCAACGCCACCACCGAACCCGAGCCTGTACTCATCCCGGGCGGTTCACAATTTTTGCGCACCAAGGTCGGTTACTGTATTTTTGTCAAGTGCTTAATGGTCAATACAGTAAAATATTATTTTCTCCCCGTACTTAAGGGACCGGTCAAGCTTACCGACAGATAATTTTCTTTTCTTATTCAGTCGATTTTAAGGTCTTGTTTTGCAATAATACACTAATAAGGATCTAATATAGTGTTTAACATACGAAATAGCATGTGCTATTTTGAATAGCACATTATTGACGCCGACTTGATTTTGAATTCACTAACATTGCATCACTTTATTTCCTCATTAAAACAAGATGTGCAAAAAAAGAAGTCAACATGAATTTTTTATTGGTTATTGAGATAAAAATCTTGTAACAATTATCACTAATTATTCCCAGGCTCCGTCGATTCTTCGATTTTATAACAAGCTATTCGTCAGTTGCACTAACAGTCTACAAAAACTTAAAGCTCATCATATCGTGCTTTCTTTGTTCTGGTTTGCTCCTCTTGAAGTTTGTATTTATACCGACGTTCTCGCTCCTCTAGCGCTGAAAGAGTTCTGATTATTTATTTGAAATTCTGATCATTTTTGAGTAACCTTCAGCATAAGTGCGATATTCGTTTGTGTTGACTCCGTGTAACAGTCGAGCTGCGTGGAGAAGCGCCACATCTTTGTTGTCTTCCTCTTCTATGTAAAAAATAGGCTCTTCGACAATGTTGTGGTAGTCCTACAATAGCGCCGTTTCTGTTTGCAATAGCTTAGTGATAGATTTAAGTATCGCGGACTGGCCACCTTTTTCAATGCTTTGGCTTAAGGATTTTTAAGTCTAATCTAAGGCTTAGCATAAAACATGATTGTGAATATGCTATACAAGGTTTAATTTCATATACGCATTTTTTCGCCCCGAATCGTAGTATTGATGAATTATTCTTCACGATGACGCTAGGTTTTCTCTTCGGGTGGGCCCGGATTTGGGCTATGTAGCGTTATAAAATATCTAGATAAGGAGGGTTACACGACTTCCCAAACAGTTCGGTCACTTACATGATTGCCGTAGAGCATGTTGATGTTCCGTCTGAGCGCCAAATATTGCTGGTTTTGATCGTAGTCGGGGCCGTACTTTTTTCGCAGGTCATTTATGAGATCCCTTTTGGTCTTTCTCGGTCCTTCCCCGTCGAGCTTCTTAAATTCCTCGTGCGATATGCGCACGCGTGGAATGCTGGCGTCTTCAATTGGTAGGCCTCCTGGCACGCTTATTGGGTCTCTTACCTCCCCTCCGTTTACAGTTTTGCTCACGCACCATAAATGCGACACTAAAAGAACTAGCGTCCATTGCTTCATATTGTTATAATTTTACGTTTCACACAGCGCGCGTGTACAGATTAGAACGACGCTCAGAATTGCTCTTGATTGCGCTGCGATTTCATTCCAATTGGTGACGTGTGCTTGGCTGCTTTTTAAAAATGCAGAGATTTTGTGACCGCGTGGTGAAACGCGATTGACGCCAAGGGCGGACGCTTTTCGTTGGCTTACACTTTAGTCCATTCCACATTGTGACGGTAGATAATGCTTATAGAGAATTTGTGCACAATGAAGTCGATGATTTACGCTGTTGTTCTGATTAATATTTGAGCTAATCACTCTAGCATAAATCAGGAACAGTGTCATAACTAAATTCAATTCAAACCGCCGCTCAATTTCAGGCTCTCGGCGAAATAGCGGTTCGAGAAGAGTTCCCCGATGCGACGATCATCCGACCCGCCCAGATGTTCGGCGAACAGGACAGGTTCATCATGACGTACATCAGCAACTCGCGCAAAATCCCCTTCTACAACACGGTGCACATGTATCGTGGCGGAGAGGAAACGTACAAGATGCCCGTCTTTGTACGTGCTGATCTTTGAGGGAGGTTACTGTAACTGATGTTACCACGCGTTTTAGAATAACGATGTAGTCATTGGCCTGCAGAAAATTGTTCAGGATCCGTCTACGGTCGGCCAGACTTACGAGTTTGTCGGGTAAGAAGGAATTTTGGAATTGTGGCACTCTTGTATAGTCGTAATTTCTTAGTCAGTAACAAGAAAATGAAGTGTTAATCCCGTAGAGATAAGGGGTAAAAGCGTGGACCACGCAGCGAACGTGCTCGATTTAGTGCCCCACACTACGCATACTACGGTACTCCCTGTAGCTCGCTGTAACTGATTAAGAAATTAAGATGATATATTGTATGTAATGGTATTCATCGTGTGCGCTATCCGCCGCATTGCGCGATAACAGACATTCGTACTCATATTGCTGTATCTTCAGACCGCACTGCTACCAACTATCCGAGTTGGTGGACTACATCCTGAGGAAGGCGTTGCTGGTCAAAGAGCTGCACCAGGAAGCGAAGCGTCGCCATGGTTACAATCCCTACACGACGTACGTTTTTTTCTTTTCTTTCGCTCGAAGTACCGACCGAACACATTTTAGCATGATGACCAACCTTTTGGAATTCGTCGGACGGTTCCGACGACACACCCCTTACTTTGACTGGGAGTATTTCGAAACTGTGGTACGTACTGGTTCTCAACTTGCGATTGGGTGCCCGCTGGGCGTGAACTATTTCTCGCGGATTAGGCTGGTATGACGGCGATTTTCATCTTACCTGACGAGTTTCGCCATCCCGAATGCTACTTGCGCTTGGAATGGTTTGAGCCCGACAGCTTATCAATGACTAGAATATGCATAGTCCATAAAAATTTCCTGAGCGTTTCACCCCACAATTGTAGGGTACGCTTTTTGGAGTCCTCCCTCAACAGTACGAGAGAGGGACCCACTTTTGGATGCGACAGTAGATTATGCGGTCGGCCGTCGCATGCCTGACACCGCGATATTGGAATGGAAACTTTCCGCAGCAGTGCTGCTACCAATTTCCCAACCAATTTATGCATAGTCCTTACGGTTTCGTAATAAATGTGGTCTTCAGGAGTGCACAAACGACGTCTTGACGGGCGCTCCAACATTAAAGGACCTCGGAATGCGAAAGCTGACAGAGTTTGAGCACGTCGGAGGCGAAATCGCTCGCGTGGTGAGTTCATTGGTCACTCGTGGTCATTCGGAAATTTGCCATTATATTGATCCTTATCGCTTTATGTTCTTCACATTTGTTCCCGATTGGAACTCTGCTGTAGTTATTTTTCCTCACTTATCAAATGAGAATTTGGTATGGTTTGTATCGCGGGACGGCACTTCAGGTACTGATATGGCGCCTTATTTCTCGTTTACCCTAGTTATGAATTCTTGTCGAAAAGACAAGCTACATTCACTTGTAGTTGTGGGGGAGCGTACTTTTTTGTTAGCTGCGTAGCCGCGGGTTAAGTACGATCTGAAGCGATCGATAAAGTGCGCACAGCTAACAACAGTTTTACAATAAATTTTGCACGGGTTGGGGTGGATGGCGTATCTTTTAAGCAGATATGCGTATGTCCGACATATTCTATCACAAACTATTCGCACGCTTTCAGTACGGCTATTACAAGTGGATCCAAGACAAGTACGGAGACTTGAAACCGCCACCACTGCCCATTCGCAGTCCACCGATTATCCGTAAGCGGTCAGCCAGAGTGAACGCGCAGAGCAGTTTCGGCGCGAACGTCGCCGCCAACGTTTCCTAGATTTCATTGTCGAATTAGATGTCGCCTTTGTAAATTACTCTGTGTTGGATAATGACTAGTTACGGAGCAGTTTTCCTATGTTTATTAAAATGCGCTCTGCTCGCCGACGCGCCGCAGTAGTTGAGTTCTCTTCTGTTGTGATTAAGCGTTAATTCGTTGTGTATGCAATGGTCGGTTTGCGCAGAGCGGTGATAAAACTTTATTGCGAATATGGAAATATGGCATATCACACGAGCTGATACAAATAACGCGGGTCGGAAACAGCAAATCACATCAGTCTCGTTAACAGGAACATGACCACAATGGAGACATTCACGATTGTGCGGACTAGTGCATTGCGCTTCGTGTCCCATTCGGCTGGTAACAATCATTGCGGAAAGTAGAAATCCTCACTCCGCTCTGCTTCATAATGGACTTGAACATTACTTTTTAACTCTCAAAGGACTTCAACAATGATTATGTTTTCGGTCTATCGGAAAGGTGATAATAGTTTGTCGTGCCTTAGAGCGATCTAGCTTCATCGCGCATTGATAAAACTCGCAAAGAAGCGCGTATCCATGAAGAAATATAAAATATAGAATATAACGCGCAATTGACCGAGGTGCGCGCGTAAGACTGACTCTCGAGGGCGAAGAGGCCACGTGACAGCAAGGCACATCGAAAGTGGACTAATTTGTAGGAATATTAGGGAACGTAAGCGAGTGGGGAAATTGATCAGAGATCAGCGGGCTTTTCCTTAGCCAGCTTACGCTTCAGTTGGGCAATCGCGCCGAGCTGGTGCTCGCGCCACGCCCGGTGGGCCGCCAGTTTTTCAATCGGGATTTTCTGGTTCAGGTCGCTCGCTATTTTCTCCAGCGTCTCCGGCTCAAAAAACGTTGGCGTCGGGCCAAAATCGTTCACTACTCGAATTACTCCCTGGCCGTATCGCTCGTTGTGGTGCTTGATGCCTGAATCAAGAACTTTGATAATACTGTTTAGTTTGGATAAGGTTAGATTATATGCATGTTGAATCTAGTGGAATTATGGGTCACGTACACGGTCTTCTACCCTAATTCGTGAGTTTTTAAAAGAGTAACGGAGGTCGGGCGTATTAGATGAAACAATGGCGAGAAAGGTGTCATGAGAGAAAGTACTTTAGTATCCAGCGTATAATTTCAGTTTGCATTTACTTTCGTGGAATCCCTCAGCTATGTTTAAAACAGTTGATCAATAATCCTGTACGCGACGAGCAAATGATAGGATTATCGATTAATAATATGAAATAAAAAGTAGTATAATCTCACCGTCCGCATTCATATGAGAGACCTCGAGAGGTCCGTAAAACGCCCAGCGTAGTCCCAATCCCTCGCTTATGACCTTGTTGACGTCGGCGGTCGAAATGACCCCCGAATGCACCATCCGCCACGCCTCTGCCAGTATGGCGTACTGAAGGCGATTAATCGCGAATCCGTCCACTTCGCGGGTCAGCTTGATTGGAGACTAAACAGCGACTTCTTGACTATATTTGGGTTTGTATTTTGTACTTTACATTGTAAGATATTCTTAAGCATTGCGTTAAGCCTAAGTGTGACTTTACAGTGTTTTTCTTCATAATTCATCACCTTTGCCTTCCTGTTCAGCAATATTATAGTCAATTTCGTTACTTTTGCAATAAATTAGAACGCTAGTTAGGCTAAAATGAATGCAAAAGTGACGAATTATAATAACAATCCATTGTAACTATAATGAACTATAATAACTGACCTGTCCAATCGCATTCATCAAAGAATAGGTTATGTCGACAACCGCAGGTTTCGTCCATGGGGCGGGAATCAACTCGGTCAACGGACAGTAGACGGGAGGATTCACTGGATGAACGACAAGGCAATTCTCGCTGCAAATAATTCACCTGTTGTTAGGGTTTGTGGCAACACTTTATGAATGAGACGAGCGATTGTACAATAAGAAAGAGAAAGAGAGAGAGCAGGGAGGGAGCCGACCAGTCACTGCGAGAACAAACAATAAGAGTGAGAAGTGGTTAAGGAATCGTGGCGGATCACTTGAGACCACTAGTTCGACCGCTCCCCATGACACTCGCAAAGGAGCTTGCAAAAAAGCCGACAAAGCACTTAAGGACAGACCGATGTTTCAAGTTTTCAGTGAACTTTGACGGCGCCAGAGTCGATGTACTGCTTGCGAGGATCGTGTCGGGACCAGTCAGGCTGTCGATTTTCATGAACAAGTCCGTTTTCAGTTGCAAATCCTCCACAGCCGACTCCTGCAACGAATGGCCTTTTGTAAAAAAGCGTGACAGTGAACATATAAGAAAAATCCACCGACTTGAGCGTAAATTGCACCAGCAAGACACTCTTGAAGATCGGTTGTAGTGCTAAGATTGGCTAAGCGCTCTTCAACAGACAACGTGCCATGTAACAGACCTTCATCCTGAAATCAACGAAAGTACGGGCTGTTGATAGGAACACAGCGGTACAAGCATTCAAACCTTCAGCTTGTTGAGCTTAAACTGAACCGCATTCAGGGCTGCGTCGACGCGATCCTGACTGATGTCGTACATGCACACTTGATAGCCGCCGCCGAGGAAGAGTGTAGCCCAGCAATGACCGATCATGCCGCTGTAACAGATTTGATCAGTCGGTATGTTTTTTGCTCAAAGCGGTGCTTGCATGACTATTTCTAGTGCCGATATGATCATCAATGAGTGTTGCACCGTCAGCTCCTTACCTCCTTTCTTCTATCGTTTTATATCTGTGCGATCGCATACAGTGATTTCGATTTCGTAAAGAACTCACATGATCTCTTCGTGTTTGCAAATTAGTCCCGGATTGTTCCTCCGCTATGACCGAATAAACTGTCTCATACCTTCCCTCGACTACAATGCGACGACAGTTCACGAAGAAGCAGCTGTACGCGTAAAAATGAGCACTTTTAACGACTAACCTGCCAATGATGGCGATTTTTTCTCGTTTGCTCTCGGCCATGGTTTCCAAATCGGTCGAAAAGCAACACCAGTATTAAGATTCGCTTGTCAAGCAGTTGAAACGGTCATGCAATGAAAGAAGACGGCTTCGTTTGATCGTTTTGTCGGTCGCCTGTATCTGGGCACTGATATGACAGCGGCTGCGTTCGCCCGGGTGCTGACCTTTTTACAACGCCTCGCAACACGATCATCGCCACTTGAACGTTAATGCACCGTTTTGGGTTAAGACGCGCGCATTGATTCAGACTACAGTATTCGCAACGATTATCACGTCAGCATTATCATCGATCAAATCGAATTGAATCAAATCGAAGCATCTTCGCTCTGCTTGATAAACGTCACGAAGAGGGAGAGAAAACCAGAAGTTAAGGAAGACTGATAAGAATCGACGCGACAGATGGCCTCCCCGGTGTCCATTTCTCCGCCATCTGGTGGTAATGGTATTGGTAGCAAGCGATATACTACCGAGATCAAAGTCATTCAAGAGCTATTTCAGGTATCTTTTCTCTTCCTGCCTTTTCCAAACAGCTCAACTGTGCAAGTATGACTGACAGCAATTGAGCCGACTTCTTCCATTATTTCGAAATTGACCTTATCGCTGAAAATATTGCGACGCTTTGTCTAGTAATTCGAGTCTTAATCGAGAAAATTGTGATACTTTGACTTGCAGGACTACAATGCACTCGGGTACAAGCAGGCGTTAGCCGAACTCGACCAAGCATTGATCGATATGTACCCAACCATCGTCATCGAACCGCTGCGCCTCGGTAAACTATTGCAAACATTGCTTGTACTAACGAGAGACCTGTTAGTCAAGGTATTCTGAAGAGGTGTGGCACTGCAGGCGCCTATCTCTCATCATGAGTTAGGTTGGGGTACCACGTCCTTCCTAGAAACTTTGTTACACTAATCCCACATGAATGATAGTGGTAGAAGTTGCACAGCAAGCCAGAGCTTCATTCGAAATCATTCGATCAGTAACAATAATTCTTTGATTGAATAAGGCAACTTTCGATCTATCTACGCACCTAAAGACTGAGATAAGACTATCATTTTTGGTTAAAAACGGTGGTCAAGCATTGAAAAGCGAGCTCATCATTGCCAACTATTGTGCCTTGCTCGATTTCTTCTTACTGATCAGCAAATTTCGCCTGTATAAGCATTGATCGAATGGATACTTTCAGGCGATGACACGGCGCGTTGGATTCTAGTAGGCAACCTGCTGCATCGAACGACAGTGTGGGGCGGTATTGGTGGCTGTCTAGGCGTCGCCCTCCTTCCAGATAGTACTCTACTTTGGCTGCCCGTCCCGTTGGCTACGATATCGCTTGGTGCATTCGTCGCCTACACCGCCTCTTGGATGTCCGATCCGTGTCGGAACTATCAAGTTGAAACTGACAAGGTAGATACTGCTTAATGATGATGATTGATTGAGTCGGTAGCGCTGCGGTTTATGGCGTGAATGATCGCTTGCATTCTGAATTTGCCTTCTCCTTTCGTTCAAATATGTTAAAGTGTTTAGAAATATGACTTGCTTTTCTCAAAATCTAGAATCTTCAGACTTGTACTGGAAATATCCGAACTACGCTAAATGCAGTAGTGCCCGAATAATCGCGTTCATTTTTCGATGTAGAAAAGCATTGCTTATATAGGCAGCAACCTCTATAGCTTCCAGGACTTGTTCCTCAGTTCGTTCACCTGTCGCTATAACATTCTCACTGTCAACCTCAGCTTCAATATGGAGACTTGAGGATATTTTTCAACTCAAATCAATATAAAATAATCCTCTTCGAATTTCCCTTCTAAAGCATAAACGGTATATATCCGTTGAATGCTTTACTTTTACTGTATTACATTAACGGCGCGATATTCAAAAGAAAGCATTTTTCAGCAACGCTTGGCGGCGCTAAACCTGAACAATCTGAGTAGTTCGAACTCGGTGATCGTGCTAACGCTGACGGACGACTTCAAACGGCGATGCGTCCACTCGGCCGTCGCTCTTCTTACCGCCAGCGTATTCAGTTACCGCATGTACAAATATTTCTGCTCCACTTAGAGCAACTTGTCTAAGGCCGTGTTTATACTTCTGAAATAATACCTATTGTATGCTTGGTTAGACGGGATTTTGGCCGACTTCTTTCTTCCATACTTGCATTACAAGCGTCAAATCATTGCGAATCCCTTCGCCCTAAAACTGTGGATACCACATTACAAAATAAGGCTGCACTAGATCTAGCATACCGCATAGCTCGTATTATTTTTCAAATGTAAACACGACCTAACCATTTTACACCTTATTCGTTTTCTTGAGTGATGTTGTGAAATACTGCATATCCCGTGTTTGTAGATCGTGCGGCCTTCTATCATGATTCTTTCGGACTGTATTGCTTGGGTGCTTCCACTCGACATTTTTTCAAAAAGTGGTAGCCGCAACAACAACAGCAAACGTGAATAGTACAGGAGTTGACATACTAACTTAAGGGGGGTCTGCAGTCACCTCTACCTGAAAGAAATGTATCGTATACTATCTTCAGCTGCCTATGACAAGCTGGCTGCGAATCATATCCGCTTATAATGTAATTAACTTAACGCTAAGTAGCTTGTCATAGATAGCTGAAAATAATATACGCTACAATTCTATAAGATAGAGATGACCGCAGATTCCCTTTTGGTGCCATCGAGCAAAAAAACATCGGTTCGACAACTTAACAATGCTGACAATTGGTAGCGTGTAAAAGCAACAAATTGGTACATCCGAAAAAGAGGAACATTTCTCGCGGCTTTCATATCTTGACCGTAAACGTCACACCGCTCGCATCGTTGCCTTTCTTTTGCGGAAACAACGCCGACGTGATCAAGTCTCGATCGACCGTCATCTCCGGCTTCTTGGCCACGGCCGAACTGAAAACACAGTAATCTCAAATCAATTCGTTTCCTTGACAAATAAGAAAGCAACAAAAGCTGCTGCATGGTGAAAAATACGCTTCAATTGCATAACGATATGTTAACTTAGGAAAAATAGCGCAGTCACTTACGTCGTCTTCAGTTTCTGGCGCAGAGCGGGCAAGCTGCCTTGTTCGGCCTGCTTCTTAAGTGGCGATGAAACTTTGGGTGCTTGAGGCTCAGTTAGCTGGAGTCTCATGGGGACGCCTGCAACTTTCAGTTGGGGAAATGGAAATGCATTCAAATGTGTTCACAAACCGTCCAGCTCTCGCTTGTCGTACAAATTGATCGCTTCTTCAGCGGCGCGGCGCGTACTATAAATCGCCTCCGCCAGACCCGGCTCGATTAGCCGCGACTCAACCAGTCCATTCACTGATGAACACAACTCCTGAAGACAGTTATACTGTTACACCATACAATCACAGTGATCGACTGCGATTCATTTGATCAGTCATGCGGTTTATTGTTCGCCTGCTGTGCAGCTGCCTTTCAACCGTACTCTTGCATTAGTGGATTGTTAAGATGTCCAAAGTGGCGTGCGAGCATCCATCGGTCGCAAATTGGGGATATAAAATATTCTCTCCGCGGAATTTGCACATTTTTGAATGAAGCATCGCATAAAATGAAGGCATATGTATTTGAGCCCGATTTTACTAAAGTTCAGTCTCTGATACCTGAGAAAAGTTGGCTACGTCTTATACCTCTGATACGAGGACATAAATGGGTGAAATATGGCACTCAGCAAACTTATCTCAGATTTGGGTGACTGATTTTTAGTGAAATAGGGTCCTGGGCGTGGTGACTACGCATCCTCATAAACGCCTCCTTTAACATCCCCAGACAGCGCCTGCTTGCTACCTCTAATCACCATGCAAACAAACTATAAAACTCCCCAAGTTACAGAGGCATTCAAATGATAAGATGCCAGAAAGTAGTGCAGTCGGTTCTCAATTAATACAGAAAATCAAAAGACGGACCTCGACATCATCGTTGGTGACAGAAGAGGCAAGGTTAGTGATAAGGACACGAATGCCACGGGCAGCGGCGGATTTCTGCTGAGGCGGTGGACCGAGACGCGCGCGAGCGGATGTCGTTCGTATTGGCGACTGTACATCTTCCTCGTCCTCTTCCATGCTCACGTCGGTCGGCTCGTACGGCGTGTGGTCTGCCTGCGCTTCCTTAAAAAATACCGCGAAATTCAAAATTACTGCGAGATCATAATTTGCCGTGAAATTCAAGACGATAATGTCGTTAACTGTCTCCTTTTAACTTGTTCGGAATATGAACTGATTCACTCTAAAAAACTACAGTTAAGTAACAGTTACTGTCGACGCTACATGTATTACGTCCGCTGCTTTAAATTATCAGCCCATGTTTATCATAACGCCGTTCTCTTAGTCAATCATTTCCCATATGCAGATGCGAAATACGCGGTCCCTCATCCCAATTCGTCCTCTGCACTCTATTCAAACACAAGGCTGACAAGAATGAATGCAAAAGTTACGAATTACAATGCAAGACGGTGCAAAATTATCTAATAAAAGAACCCCCTTAGAATTAACGCAAAAATATCGACTTGACTGCTATAGCTAGTTTAGTCCATAGCTAGTCTAGTCGTTAAACCGATCGACATTCCTTTAAAAAAATGTCATAAAATCGCTCAGCACAACGATTTGCCGCACATTCGCGCTTTTCCGCATCGAAAAGACTGATTTAGGGATCCTGTATTACAAAAGAGACAAACCATTGCAAAATGTGGCTAAAAAACCGACCCGCATGGCACTGATGAACATTGCGCTCGGGCCAGTTCGGGTCACTCCAACCTGTCGACTTCGTCCGTCAGTCAGAAGCGACGCCGCCGAATTTCCCACTCGTCTTGTAACCTTAAAAAGTACGCAATCATTCTCTATCGGTCGTTACATGCTAAACCAACCGTGAAGGTATAAATTTTGCGATGTCTGTTAATAGAATATATGGCATAACGTAAAGAAGCTTACAAGTTCAATAAGTGGGTCGGATATTTCGCTGGGAGAAATATAACAATAAGTGGAACGCATAAATATTTGCATGAAAGTTTTAAACAAACGTGACATTATTCGCCTGCTTACTAAAAAGATCTGGCATAAACGCTAAAAACGTCCGACCGCTGAAACAACAGTTTAAATGAAATAATATATAACAACTTGTAATTTAATCGCTGACAGTAACAGTAACAATTGATATTTGAATGAAAAAGCGTACAGTTTGAAGTCCCAAATCCTCCTGTCGAGATAATGGATGGCGCATAGTCTGAAGTCCCAAGTCGCTCTGTCGAGATAAAGGAGAGCGCAGAGCGGTGGTCGTCAGTAAACGAGTTGATTTCGGATTGACGATCGTCTTTGACAGGCCTCCTCCAGACACGGTCACTCGCGAATTATCAATCTATAGAGAACATTTTTCACTGAGTAAGGGCAGAACAGTCTTTCCTGAAACTTTCCTTAGCGTACTGCGTGCTAAAGATAGGCTAAATTTGGCGTTCTACGGTATTTGGTCTCGACGCTCGTTACTGATCGAAAAATTGGTATGTGAACGATAAGCCCCACTTTTTCGGATTGCGTTATTACACGCCATACGCACATGCACAGGATAGGGTAACAAATCAAAGCATGCGCGTGTAGCGTGTGATAACGCAATCCGGAAAAGTGGGGCGTATCGTTCCCGTACGAAAAATATTTCCCCTATACACACAGGAGCTGTAATTTACGTAGTACCCTCAACGATACTCACCGTTCTGGTTAGCTGAGCAGCGCCTCCGAGTCTTCCAATTCGTATTTGCTGCTTCGCCTATATAAACAAAGTATTTAGATTATTGCACTGTCTGTGGTGGTCAGTTATCACCTTATGTGCAAGACGTCAAATTTTTCCCTTATGCATGTTAAATGCTTCGCTTATATAAAAAATAAATATCAGTTTGTTCGCTGTATATGTGAGAATATCAGATACTTCTCCGTCAGCAATATATTGAAATTTTCTTTCGAGAAATAGCACAGCAGTCTTCTAAAAAGTTAGCTCGTTTCCATATCACATCTACCTAACCAATCAATCGTAGTACGATGTGAAGTTTCACGAATCCAACGTCAGCCGCGCGGATTTGAACGACTTTAAAAGGAAAATAACATACGGCTTTGAATGTGGGAGGCGTCGATGGTGCAGCGGCGACGACAGTGAAATTGGTGAGGGTCTTGACTCCAGCCGCCGCCGCCGTCGGCCGACCTAGTCCGAGACTCCTTTTCGTCCATAAACCACCTCGACCTCGGGAAACAAGTGGTAGTCGACCGCCTACTCTCTGCTGCTGCTGCTGCAGCTTGTTGCCTCGGATTCTTTTGGTGACGTTCAAAATTGTTCGGGCATCGAATGTCGACCCCTGGCCGCCGCCGCGCAACCTCCTGACCATCTTTTCTTCGATACCGATTAATCAAGCTGCTTCACTTAATGATTTTGTTTCTGTTCTTCTTTTTTTGAAACGATGCGGAAACAAGCTGACAATTTGTACACCTCGCGCATCTCACCCGATTGACTCCACGCTCAATGAAGTACGGTATTTCTGAGGTCCATTCGGTTCATTTCGAGACCTAATGTTCTCAATTTATCAGTGGCACTACGGCATTAGCGTCGACGAAGTGAATGACTGAAAAAGAGAAAGTTAAGGTTTTTCTGTTAAAAGAAGTCACAAATGCAATTAATCGCTATAAGGCAACAGAGATAATCAATGAGCGTAATAAAAGAATTTAGGCCAATAAATACAATACAGTACATTTGCGAGAGAATTTTTCTGAACATCAAGCGTTATCGAGCCTCTCTGAGCACAGTATCAATATAGTTTTAAGATTTTGTTAAAACTTTCGATTTCAAGGTAACTCAGCTCGAGACTTTCGAAAAAATTTTCGAGCTGAGATATGGCGGGAAATTTTTATATAATTAGATGACTATAAAGATGGAACCAGAAGCAGTGTTTGCGTATACCATTCGAAAATCATCATGCAAATCTGCTGCAAACTAAAAACTAAACTAAAAAGCTACGAGAAAGGTCAAATTTTTTAACTTTTTAATTTTCGATTTTGTCGACAAAAACTTGGTCATAATTCTTTAATAAAGGTTACTCTAAGATTACTCCCGTAAAGCCGGACTATTTGTTAATGCCATTAAAGTATCATACTCTCACATGTACAGGTCTCATATTCAGTCTTAAGTTGCACACCCTTCAACGCTTTTGACACAAATGAATAATATATATTTTGATCTGTTCGCGCAGAGTTATTTTATCTTGAGAAAAGGTGCTATCAACTATCTAATAATATGTATTTGCGTGGAGGAAGTAATTCAAATTGTGGTTACTGAGTCAACACACGTAGGTGTATCAGGTGGATTCTTTCGCTCTCGTGATCTTTTGACATTTATGGTTCAAGCTTTTCAATTTGATCCCGTCGAGTTAATTTATTCTGAAAACAGATAATATGGAATATCTAATGATATATTTCCATGGAGAAAGTAATTCAACTTGTGGTTACTAAGTCAACATACGTAGGCATGTCAGGTGAATACGGTCAATCTCGTTAGCTCAAGTGATCCGCGCCGATTTCTTACTTACGTCTCATTGTCTGTTTCTGCAGTGACTGGTCAGTTCCTCTCTGCTCTCTCTCTCATTCCTCCCTTCTCATATTCAATCACTCGTCTCGTTCATCAATTGTTGCCTCAAACTCCAAAAAGGTTTGCGATTGGGCGTGTTTATCGTTCCATATGAATTAACGGCTCGCATACTTTTTCAGTGTACCGAACACCTGTTTTGTCGAAGAAAAGCAAGGACTTTGATAAGAGAAAAGAACAAAATCATGTCGGCAGCGAATTCAACAGATCTGATATCACTACTGAATAGTACAGTCATGCTGAATTCTACGCAAGCAACAGTCAATCCACACATTGAAGACACCCGGATGACGCGACTTCTGAATAACTGGTTTTTGCTGTCTGGTCATAGCTTGGGTACAATACTAAGTCTGTTTGTCATCGGTCTCAGCTTGTTCAGTAAAAAGCACATCAACGGAGACTACAAGTGGTTTATACTGAATCTAGCTTTCGTCTCTATCCTTTACGATTTCCGTTTCATTTTACAATTTTTAGTAGAAGAAATAGCTGTATGGCCGGAGACAGCCTATGAGGTCTACATGAGGGGTCCGCTTTGGATTACAATATATCAAAAATTTGAGGAACAATTCTTTAAGATAATACTTTATGGAGAAATGAATGCATTATTAGCCACAGTGTTTAATCGATGGATGGCCATAGCATTGTCAAACCAATATCCTACTTTCATGAAGCCGCGATTAATTTTTTTCTATTGTCTATTGTGCTATCTGCTTGCATTACTGTTTGATTCTTATCTTCTTGGTTTGTTTTCGATTTCATTCTTTCGTTATATTATTCCGCTTGGTCCCGTTATTTTACCATGGTTGGTGTCAGTAATTCTCAGTGCTTCAATTTTCTACAGTCTTAAAAAACACCAGCGGATCGTTAACAATGTAGCTAATGAGCAACGCTTAAAAGAGTCTCGTACCATTCTTTACTCTGTATTTGCTCAACTCGTTGTTCATTTCTTCAGTAAATTACCTCTGTTTGTGTTTAATATTGTATATTTAATTCTACGAGTCCCTTATTATTTCGTTGAACCTCCTTGGTATCAAATAATGTTAGATTATTTAACTGACATCAATACGCGATTGAGTACTACGTGTACGTGTTTGGTTATACTGATAACTATGAGACCATATCGCCAGGCTGCGCTCTCATTTTTATCCCCTTTGACAAAATGCTGCAAGCGCTTCTTCAAAAAATGTTTTCCACAAACGCAGAACGGCCCTTCTGTGAGTCAAACTAGAACTCCTGTCACTAAAATTCAACCTGTCAATGCAAATACTGTCAAATGATGCGTTTTAATCGATGAGAGAAGTTTGTGTGAAAAGCAGTCATTTTTTCTATTGCTTTTTTATTGTGATAAATATTTCTTTGACTCGTTCAGTAAACATTCCTAAAGTCTGCCATTGTAAAAATCTGTCTGCACACAGTATCTAACCAATGTTCAATGGGTCGGTTTCACATCGCGTACTTTAGCTAAAGTCGGACTTAAGGCCTATCCTTTATCATTGCGTAAAGTCCGACTTTAGCTAAAGTACGCGATATGAAACCCACCCAATGTTCGAGGTCGCAGCTCGCAGTTACAATTACATTCTCAGTTAGTGTTTTTCCTAATCCATATTAAATTACTGAATCCGAGTTCCATTATGTAGAGGTTTTATAACAACTAATAATTTATTATTCATTTTAGGAACAACTTTTGGAAATTCAATCGTTATAAATGATCTATTTAGAATACTAAATGTGAATCCGTGCAGACTTTATGTTCAATTGTGTGTGCAATAGCCGTAATTATTTGCTGTTTGATCTTGTTTTGATGCACGAGAGTTTGATTATTATGTCGGGCTTTAGATGTAACACGAAGGTCTTCAGAAGGTTTTTATTTACCCAACAAACACTTTCCATCCACTGCATCAAAGTTAGTATATCGACAGTTTATATACACATGTTCCTGTGATAAACAACAAAAACCCAGACACATAAATCATGTTAAAACCAACAGGTAGCCTTGAAGAACAAGTGTCTTAGCCTAACACAAGAACATCGAATACATGGCTTAAGGAGATATAATCTAACACGTAGTTTCCACAACATAGATCTAAGTTGATATCAATGTACTTCTTACAACTGTAACTCTTGATAGTAATCACGAAGATGGGCGATAGAAGATCTCAATGCCATCCTTGTTCTTTACCAGACTGCGACTTGAGATATACAGATAACGCCTTCTCACATTGATCATACAAGAATTTATAATAGTCGGCTAAGGCCCGACAATTAGCACGATTGTCTCAGTATGATGTGTTATGTGGAGCTTGTTTCGTAAAACTGTTTTCGTAAAAAAGTAAACTGTTGTTGAAAGCTGAAAGACTGAGGCACCATTCCACCTTAGTATCGATTTTGCATTTAATAATGCCATAACGACGACGCAGATTTAACACTCAATTCCTCTTTATTTCGGAAATTTCGACTTGAATTACGCCATTTGTAGTTGGTGGCAATCCACCGACTACAAATGGTACCAGTGACACCGTACCGTCACGATCTGATTTCGCAATAACGTTTCGGTTATTACTCTTTCGTCGGATTGTATGTTTGTTCTTGAATTTTCTTGATGGCATCATATGGAATAAAGGTATATTGGAAGAATGGCGCATGAAGACAAGGACAGCGGCACTAGACCTACATGATCTCGTTTTGAAAAGCTCAGAATGTAAAGGTGAATAGCAACTGACTCGTCATCGGGAGATAAGTTGAGCTATTTGACGACGGTGCTCCATCCTTTGATTCTGAAACGGTAATGGAGAGTCGCTCGGCTTCCTTCAAACCGCTTACGAAACCTCGATGTTGAATTGTCATTGTAAGAGTGCCAACCTACTTCTTGCCACCCGTTTTGTTCTTTGTTCTTGTTGTTATCGGATAGAGTGGACAGAATCCAAAACTGATAACTCCATATGTGACTGAATAGAGAGTCTTAGGAAGATTTATTTATTCGATCTGCCTTCAGCGGAGGTTTTGTCTGTAGAGTGCCTCCATATGGAAGTGGGAACTATTTACTTTGAAAAGCGCTAAAGTAGCGTTGAGCAGCAGCAGAGTGATTAAATGTTGCGGAGCTTGAGAGATCACTTTTGGCGGGATGGAAAATATTGCAAATCTGATGGTTTAGGATCATCAGCTTTTGCTTCCGGTTATAACGAGATTTGTTGAAACTGGACGAATCATAGTATTACAGTAGTTATTTGTTTTAATTACAAATATTTCTATTATTATTACTATCAATTATTTCAACTGCATTGTATTGTCACTGTTCACATGAAAAAGTTTAACGCTTATGTACTGCTAAGACTCGAATAAACATTTCTATACTTTGATATAACACAACTGTGGCACTACCATAAATCTTCTAATAAAAGCCCGTT
>NIUQ01002198.1:0-24050 GCA_002796945.1 Plectus sambesii
ATACCCCAAACTGTTATAAGGGAAATTTTTCGATCAGTAACGAGCGTCGAGACCAAATACCGTAGAACGCCAAATTTAGCCTATCTTTAACACGCATTACGTCAAGGAAAGTCTCAGGAAAGACGGTTTTGCCGTTACTGAGTGAAAAGTGTTCCCTATATAAGACAAACTAAATTAATCCATTGGGGTGAAAACATATCTACCGCCGTATGCGATGGTGTCACAACCGAAATTGATCAGTACGGCCCCGTGAAGTGTCACTCCCCTCCTTCCTACCGTAAGTGCACACACGCCGTTTAAAAATACACCGCAGATTCTCTGGTTTTCTTCGTGCGTTTGTGTCTTTCTTGTCTTTTTCGTGTCGTCACTGCTTCTTTGCTGCCAGGCTAATCGCCTGGTTGGTTGGTGTGGATGATCACCGTCTGGTTCTGGCGCCGCGCCCAAGCTGATGATTCTGATTATGGATATTCCTGTTTTGGAATGGATGATGATGAGGAGGATGTGGATGTGGATGGTATTGGCGCGGCTTCGGAGAGACTATGGGCTGATGATAGGAGAGAGAGAGTATCTGGCTGGTAGATAAGGAAGTGTGGCAGTGGTGGTCCTGGCCCTCCTGTGGTGCTCTGGTTGGTTGGTTGGTACTGGGCGCTGAGAAATGGTGGGATGGAGAGTAAGTTTTATATTTTAGTGACTGCCTTATTTCTTCTTGTGTCGCTCGCAGCTCGATACTACCACTACTACTAATAGCGCCATTATGATTTGTCGTTATTTCGCTCATTTTCGTTGTGCTTTTTTTTGGTTTCGATCGTTTGAATGACTGACGGATGAAGGGGAGGGGGAGGTCGGCGCTTTGCAGGGATGTCTGTTTATCGCTCGTCTAATTTGCGATTTCGTTTTTCAGCTCGCGTTCGCCGCACGAACGTCGGGAGCGTCGACGCCGGTATGTTTTGGAATGGTTTTTTGATGTTCCGTCGTTGGCTTTAAATTGCGAAGGTTTCGTGGAGTCAGCGGAAATGCTTTGCATATCATTTTCAATTAAAATTGAATATTTGAATTGGTTTTTAGTAAAGTACCAGATCTTACTTGGTAAATGCCCTCTCTTTTTGAACTGGAAAGGTCCCTGGTTCGATTGGAATTGGTTTAATTAGCATACCTCACCGCTGCCATGTCATTCGCGCTAACAACAATCTACGATTTATTCCCCAGAGCTGTCGGAGACTAAAGCTCGCTCGAATAGATACGAATAAGAGGGAGTATGAGATAGACGTGGATGAGCAGCGAGAGCAAATTAGATTCCCCAACCGTGGTCTAACTCGTCCCTCACGCAATTGCCGTAAATCGATTGGAATATCATAGCGACGTTGCTCGGCAACTTTTATATTTCTTTACATTTCAGTAGCCGGTCGGGTTCGTCGTCTCGCAGTCGTTAAGTTGACAGTGGAAGAATGCGCAAGAAGACCAGGAAGACTGATCGCTTTGGCTTCTCGCCAAGCGTATCGATCAATCGATCCATTCTCTTTTGTTGTTGTTGTTGTCATTCGATTTGTCGTCCGGAGAGTAATGTTTTTTGTCAATTTTTAATCAGACACCTTGCCGNATCGATCAATCGATCCATTCTCTTTTGTTGTTGTTGTTGTCATTCGATTTGTCGTCCGGAGAGTAATGTTTGTTGTCAATTTTTAATCAGACACCTTGCCGTTCTCATATTCTTTTTCTGTCGTCGTTTCACGATAGTTGAGACATGTATTCAAGTGGCCTATTTTTTCTCGCGTACTTGTTATAGTCTTGCGCAAGGTAATATACTCTAGTATTGCGTCAAGTATGACTTTTAAAAAGGAACTCTGTTCGTCCCTAGATCAAAGGAGTGTATCGTGTTTTCTGCCTTTGACAAGCTGCTTAGCGGTTAGTTAAATCACAGCAATATAAACAGATACGATTCAGCTTGTCATACGTAGCTGAAAACAATGTAGAGTACATTCCTTTTAGCTTTGGGGTGAGTAGAGTTCCCTTTTTATGACTTTCACTCAAGTACGCGGTAAGAAGCCGGCTCGTTGATTGCGCACCGATTTAGATCAATCATTTTCTATATCCTCGTCGGGTTGTTGGTTGGATGGTTGGTTCATTGATCATATTGGGACATATTTAGATATCACTGCGTGTACTGTGGCATTGTATATTATGGCCAATGCTGTTTGGTATTTTCTCACGTGCTGTTGCTCGATGTAACCGGGACTTTGCAAATACGTTATAAAGAGAATGGCTTCATCTGGTCGTCATCGAGTTGACCGACAGGCGTGAGTGTCGCGGGAGTAGCGCCATTTTTGACACTTAGGCTTGGAATTTTGCCAAGCCTAAGCTTAAAACTTGGAATCTTGTCAAGACTAAACACAAAAACGGCGATGAATTTGCGACACTCGGGCCTACCGGCAGATCTTCAAACGTACGCGGTTCTGATCCTCGTTAAAGTCAACGACGTTTACTTCTCCTTTGCAAACACTTTCACACCTATCGCACTGCCGTATTTTGACATTGTTTCTCATTTGACAGGCCGACCAACAGGACCAACTATGGCGGACTTGATGCGGTTGCCCATAGAAACCGCCATCAAGCTGTACGAAGGCTATCTATGGACGCTCACTTTTGCCGGTTTGTGCTTTTCACTATATTTCGGCAGGAGAATACTGCTGAATGAGCTTGTTTTGCGCTACAATACAAGTAGCAGTCTGGGGCAAATTTCATAAATCTGTTCAGCTATTGAGAATTGAGGAATTAAGCCGCGCGCTCGCATTGGTTGACATTTGAAACAAACCAATCGACGTGCACCCCGATTCCTCAGTTCTTCACGTCTCAACAGTTTTATGAAATTGATCCCTGGTCTGCTTGCAAATTGAATTGCAAATTGACCTGTTGTTCAAGGGAGCTCGTGTCGCTTTGGGCAGCGTACCGTAAATTTTTCGTAGCTGCGTATGTTTATCCTGCCACGAATCAGATCAGATTATATTGTAATCAGCTTACCGTTAAGTAGCCTTGACACACAGATCAGCAATCTACGCAGCATTCTGCAGTACAGACGTACCTGGAGTTTTCCTTTAAAGTCGCTGCATCTCTTTTCCTACATCCCATGTTTATCTCGTAATTATTGCAGATTCGCGAGTGGATCAATTTCCACTGATGAGCTCGCCGAAATACACCGCCTATTGGACGCTGTCCTACTTGGTGTTCGTCTTGTTGGTCGGCCCGTACATCATGAGCCGCAGGGCGGCTTTCGAATTACGGTGGATACTAGTCATCTACAATCTTGCCATGATGCTCCTAAATTTGTATATTGCAGTCGAGGTACGATTTTTTCATTGCTCAAGTGAAAATCTGTCATTTATGCGACGAGGTGCATTAGCATTTATGTCAGGAGGACGGTCGAGATAGTACGCTTATGTGACCCGCTACGATTCCTTGTCCTTTGTTCATTCTTATGATCTGTTCTTGCAGTTCCCTCATATTTCCATCAAAGTGCTCGTCACTTTGACAAAATTTACATTTTTCCTTGGCATCGGAAATGCCTACAAGACCGAAGCCTATTTTGCTTTCCCCCACTCACTAGCAAGAATGTCTTACAACTGCTTGACTATATACATTAAGCTGCCGAAACGTTTCTCGATGCGTTCGCTGATGAGCGCATTTCAGGTACTGATCGTCAGCGCTCAAGCGGGCTACTCGTACATCTGCGAGCCGGTCGACTACAGTCGCTCCGCTCTCTCGATGCGAATGGCGGCAGTTCTCTGGTGGTTTTATGCATCGAAACTGTTTGAATTTGCCGATTCTGTCTTCTTCATCCTGCGCAAGAAATTCAATCAACTTACCTTCCTCCACGTCTACCACCACAGCACCATGTTTTGCCTTTGGTGGATTGGCGTCAGATGGGTTGCCGGCGGATCAGGTTGGCGAGTCTAATTTTTTTACGAACTAGGCTTAGGCTTAGTGATGGGACATACCTCCTAAATCGGACCTCAGATATCAAAAAGTCGAACATTTGGCGTCGAATCTTGGCGATGATATTCGAAATGTTTATTAATTGATTGAACTTCGCCGAAGGACACCTGGGTGTCAGCGTAGGACGTCGTACGGGCTTCCGAGACTGCGCGACTATTTAATGCAATATTTAAACAATTAACAACACCTTCCTAGTAATTATGTGACAAGCCCCCTGTATTGTGAAATTTTTCAAATGCGCTGGACGACTTCGACAGAATAACACTCAAACGAATAAGATTGTTGCTCTTAAGCTAGTGCCGGTCGCCGGTTTGATAACATTTGCATAGTAAACACTACAGCTACATTTACCAAGTAAACAATACACAACAGCGTCTGAAGATTATTAGGGCGTGCCGGTGGACGCCACCGACTTTCATCACCGACATCATACTTCCATTAACTGACGCCGATGATAATAAAAGTACATTTCTTATCACTATTGAGCGTTGCTGCTAGGAGAGGGAGATTAGTGGTGGTCGCCTAATTGACAACCATTTAACAAGCGAGCTACTACAGCTTTGAGCGTTTGAATACAATGGCGACCGACTAGTATCGCTGTAATAACACTTCCATTGATAAACATTACAAATCAAATAATCCAATAATGATCACGTTTAAGCATTCTTCGGCGCAATGCTAAACAGCAGCGTACACACGCTGATGTATTCCTACTATGGCCTGACCGCCGCGTTCCCCCACGTCAACTTCTGGTGGAAGAAGTACCTGACAGTAGTTCAAATGGCACGTTTCTGCTACTTTGCTCATTCTTGAATAGTCGAAATTCCTCGATCAGTAAGAAGAAATCTTAGATTTAACACTACTTCAGAGGTTGATAATGCTTCTTTCTGTCAGTTCACGCATACTAAAACCAAGAAATAACTATCATTCTCGGTGAGAAACGGTGTTCAAGCACGGAAAAGCGTGGTTATCTGTTCCAACTAAGATGCCTGGCGAGATTTCTTGTTACTGATCGAAAACTTTAGACTATAGCGGGAAGTGCTCACGTTGTGGGTTACAGATTCAATTTTGCGTGGCGTTTATGCACGGCGCCATTGGCCTCTACGTCGACTGCCCTTTCCCACGTTGGATGGGCTGGGCCCTACTCCTGTACATGGTGTCGTTCATCGTATTATTCGCCAACTTCTATCTCCATGCATACATCACCAAGAAAGTGAGCGGTTTTCTTCGTCAAATACTTCGATTTGACGGGCTTTATGCGTCGTGTGATTGTGCGGTACAGTACATTCTGTTACCAAGAATTCGTTTCCTGTAGAACCCTCGTATATGAGAGAGTGCGAGAAAGTAGAAGAATTCTCTATTCCCGGATTTCTCTTATATGCGGCAGCCTTCATTTGCACTGTTCTAAGATCGCCGGATATTAGTTATTGTCCATCCGATGACAAGAGAACAAATGCAACCCTCGTTTTTTTGGTTCCTCAGGCTCATTCGTTCATAGAATCGTGAAGGAAATTGTACCATGAGGCAAAAATTTGCGCCGATTCAAGCACAAACAAGTAAATCTAATGAATTCCTCTGTATCGAAATCTGAAAATTCGTTAGCATCCGAAATCTATTGTATTTCTTTTAGCCAAAGAAGTCTGTACGCAACGAAGCTCACGAGTCGAATGGAAATGGTTTTCATGCAGTCGGGCGCGTCTCCGCCAAATCCAAAGAAGACTGAACGAATATCTCCATTGCCATTTATGCACGCATAACGCCAACTTGCCAAACTAGTCCACCGTATTTATTCTAATAGTACGTCCAGTGATCGGACCACACTACGCAAATACATCATTTTTCTGCCCAGCTGTTACCTGGCTGTTTGATGGTGCGAATGGTCCAAAAACCATTCCACCCTTATTAGTTTGGGTCGATTGGTTCCGTATGACGCGCTGCGCTCGCCAACACCTAAGCCTAAGCCGAAAATAAGGGTGAGAACAAGCCATTCACTATTCTCGATTAATCATTCGCTATTCATTCATTTCGAGAAGTAGACGTCACATTGCTGAGGCATTAAGACACGTGATTAAGACATTATACGAATTTGACTAATCTTATGACGCATGGGAAGGAGTAAGACAAAATCTTATGAATCAAGACAAAAGATGAAATCAATTGAAAGTGAAGGCAAAAGGCATTTTCTATTGCCTTCTTTTAAATGATATTTCGAGGTTAGTTCAGCTGTATGCTTCAGGCGTGTGACGTCCGCTGTACTTGCCTTCCCATCGCCCGATTAGATGATCAGTCACACCGTTTCGATCAGCCTCCAGGGGATCGCATTGTTAGAGACGGTCGTACTTTTTCATTGCCTCTAGTCAGGCTTTTAATTCTTGAACTTTCATCACATTACTAGTCAAGTGAAAACCCGGAACTGTTTTAAATTCTCACTCAAATGGCGCCGTAGAACAGAATAGTTCGGTAGCGTGTACATCAAGTTACAACCATTTTCAAGCGGTGTATATCGAGGCATCAATATTTTTAGTTGGTCAACTTAATATGGATCATTTATTGAAGAGGGTCGCACTATTTCACCATCACTAGATTAGGAGTTTTATTCTAGAACGCGAGAGTGTCCCCAAAATGTACTATTGGAATAAATACGGTGATCTCACGCTACTGGTTGATATTTTGTGTCAGTTGCCGTGTTANAGTTTTATTCTAGAACGCGAGAATGTCCCCAAAATGTACTATTGGAATAAATACGGTGATCTCACGCTACTGGTTGATATTTTGTGTCAGTTGCCGTGTTAGCACCAAACTTTGCCCAGTGGTCTCATGTGATCGATGACGAATTCCATGTTTTTAAGCCGCTATGGTGTTTACGTGTTTTCTTCTAGTCAACGCCGTGTTCAATGATCATTTGGCACATCCCCATAGTCTCTCGTTTTCTTCCAAACCGCTGCCGATCTTTCTGAATCTCCTATTGCAGTGTTTGACGCAGGGTGCGGTGAACTCCGTTTCGACATTGAGATAAAGGTTTTTGTACTCGACTCCGTCTGTCACACTATTGGCACAATGTCGATTTCGACACACAGGCGCGCGCATCACGGGGGTTTGTGAACGTGACTCGTAGGCGAAAGGGTTGGAACGTTCGCGAACGTGACTCAGGCGACGCCGCCAGCCAATCGCCGGCCGACGCCGTCAGTGCCTAGTCAGCATCGCTCGCATCTGTGTATATAACCGCGTGTTCGTGCCTGTCTCAACCATTGTCTCTGTCTACGTTTCCCGACGAAAGTCTGTCTCAACCAAGTCTCTCTCAACTAAAGCGCTCATATTCGTCGTTCGCCATGCAAATCTTCGTGAAGACCCTTACTGGCAAAACCATCACCCTCGAGGTCGAGCCCAGCGACACCATCGACAACGTGAAGGCCAAGATTCAAGACAAGGAAGGTATCCCGCCGGATCAGCAACGCTTGATTTTCGCCGGCAAGCAGCTCGAAGATGGTCGTACCCTGTCGGATTACAATATCCAGAAGGAGTCGACCCTCCATCTCGTGCTCCGTCTCCGTGGTGGTATGCAGATCTTCGTGAAGACGCTGACTGGAAAGACCATTACTCTGGAGGTCGAGCCTAGCGATACCATTGACAACGTCAAGGCCAAGATCCAAGACAAGGAAGGTATCCCGCCGGATCAGCAACGCTTGATTTTCGCCGGGAAGCAGCTCGAAGATGGTCGCACTCTGTCCGACTACAACATTCAGAAGGAGTCGACGCTTCACTTGGTTCTGCGCCTCCGAGGTGGTATGCAGATCTTCGTCAAGACCCTCACTGGCAAGACCATCACCCTTGAGGTCGAGCCCAGCGACACCATCGACAACGTCAAGGCTAAGATCCAAGACAAGGAGGGCATTCCCCCAGATCAACAGCGTTTGATTTTCGCCGGCAAGCAGTTGGAGGATGGTCGCACCCTGTCCGACTACAACATCCAGAAGGAGTCTACCCTCCATCTGGTCCTCAGATTGCGCGGTGGCATGCAGATCTTCGTCAAGACCCTCACTGGAAAGACCATTACCCTAGAGGTCGAGCCATCAGACACCATTGACAATGTCAAGGCCAAAATTCAAGATAAGGAGGGCATTCCCCCAGATCAACAGCGTCTGATTTTCGCTGGTAAGTATTTCCTCTGCTCTCTAGTCAATTATCGTCTATTGTACTCAAACGATACACAATAAGGGTAATTACGATTCGTCCTTTCAGGAAAACAACTCGAGGATGGCCGAACGCTCAGCGACTATAACATCCAGAAGGAGTCGACCCTCCATCTTGTGCTCCGTCTCCGCGGTGGCATGCAGATCTTCGTCAAGACCCTCACCGGCAAGACGATCACCCTTGAGGTTGAGCCCTCTGACACCATCGACAACGTCAAGGCCAAGATCCAAGACAAGGAAGGCATTCCCCCAGATCAGCAGCGCTTGATTTTCGCCGGCAAGCAGTTGGAGGATGGTCGCACCCTTTCCGACTACAACATCCAGAAGGAGTCTACCCTCCATCTGGTCCTCAGATTGCGCGGTGGCATGCAGATCTTCGTCAAGACCCTCACTGGCAAGACCATCACTCTCGAGGTTGAGCCCAGCGACACCATCGACAACGTGAAAGCCAAGATCCAAGACAAGGAAGGTATCCCGCCGGATCAACAGCGTTTGATCTTCGCCGGCAAGCAGTTGGAAGATGGTCGCACCCTCTCCGACTACAACATCCAGAAGGAGTCCACCCTCCATCTGGTCCTCAGATTGCGCGGTGGCCAGTGATGTTGATGATGATGTAATGATGACCGTTCGGCGCTTCTTTAAATTGTATAACGTCGTCGTTTATCGTATCAGCGCCAACCCGATGATGTCGTGTATGCAATAAAGCTGAATGTGTTTGGTCGTTGGCAGCCACTGAGTAATACAGTTAGAGAATTGGATCCGGCGCCCCCCAGTCGAGCCTCCCCCAGAATCGGCGGCCGCGCCATCGACGGCGGCGGCGGCGGCGGCGGCACGAAAGACGCTGAGGACCCGGCCGATTTCACGGCGGTCGCGTTCGAATTCCGTCGGCAACCACAAACAACGTAATGACTCATTGGGACAATCGCGGCTTTCCGTATGCGCGGCTTAACCCTGTTAGTCGGAGCCCGCGGCCCGGACCGATCAATTAGCCTCGCATCGCCCGTGGGAGCCGGGGCAGAGTACTGGAAAGAGGGAGGAAACTCGTTAAGCGCTTAGCGAGCCGACCGCCGGGGCGCTGCCCCTTTGACCGAGGGTCACTCCGGCGGATATTGGCGCCACGATTCGCGCTTGATTGACTGCCAACGATCATTCAAAGGGTCGGGGCGAGGCGGCGTCGCAGATCAATAGTGAATAGCCGAAAACGACCGCCACCGCGCCACATAATCCTTCACCCCGCCCCCCTCCCTCAGCCGTCGTCGCCCTTCGCCGCGAACAACGCCGCACCGACAACCGACCGCAGTGCTCGTCGCTCGTCTTTCCTAGCCAGCGAGCTTTTGCCGCGCGTTCCTTTCGAGCCGCTAAGAGCGCGCAAAAATCGAATTCGACGTCCGCCCGCGGGTGGGGACGTGAGCGTCGAAGCGCCGACTAGCCGGTCGGTTCGGAACGCTGTTTGCTTGAGCGTCTGCAGGAGTCGGTCGGACTCTATCCGTTGCGCGTCGTAGGCCATAGAGTTGCGAGAGTATCCGCGCGCATAGCAGCTCCTGAGCGTGCGAGTAGCCGTGCAAGTGTTGTTCCGGTCGGCGGCGTCAAGTGCCGAAGAACAACATTCGCTCTGACCATCGCGCGAGCCTATTCGACGCAGGTGGCCTGAGACACGTGTTTATTTGTCGACTGACGGCTATTGTTTACAGCGTAGCCAAGAGAGCCAGTCGGCCGCTCCGCCGGAAGCCAAATACTGGTGCAGCACGCCGGCTGTACCCACCCGTCTTATTGTCACCGGCCGACTAAGTGGCTAAAGCGGTGTGCGCGCGTAAGGCGACACTGCAGCCGTACAAATCGACCAGCGCCCAGCGCCCAGCGTCGTGTCGACCGTCGTCGCGACGGTCAATCGTTCTTCGTTGCGCCGCCGCCGCCGCTCCTGCTGCTGCTGTTGCGCCAGTCGTGCCCGCAGCCGTACCTTTGGCACATCTCGGTAATCAGAGCGTTTCCGTCGGTCGCTCGTCGAATATCGTGGAATTAACGGTGATTGGACGGCGCGGGCAGAGTGCGTCGTCGAAGGCAGCCGACTCGCGACGACGACGACGACGCCGACGACATGCGCGACGTCGACGTCTGCGACTAGCGAGCTATCCGCTTTCGGGCTTCGACGATCGATCGATCCGCGTTCGCGGCCAACAACTCTTTGTGCGCGCGTGCGGCCTCCCGCCACCTTCTGCCGCCCTACCGTCGGCTGTCGCCTCCCCTTCTACGGGCGCTAATATAGTGCTGCCATGCGCGTCTGGTCGGGCATCGCGCTCTGCGCCCTCTTATTCATCGTAAACGCCAAAGCCGAAAGTTGCGACTTCAACACCCTCGTTAAGTGCTTCATCGAGGTACTCGACGACTGGGCGTGGACTCTATTCGAGCTAAAGAGCAATGTGGTCACAATTACCGAAGATAAATGCGTCCATTTGCGCGAGCTGGAGAAATGTGTCAGCGACAGAGGCGAAAATGTGCACGGCTGCACTCACGAGGAGATATTGGATGCGTCTCGAACCGTCAGCGATCTATTGACCCATCGCAAGCACAGCGGCACTTTCCTGACCAGTTATTACCTGCTGAACTTTGCCTGCTCCACAAAGGGTCAGGCGATGTTGGCCGACAACCGCGAGTGTCTGACGAACGAGCGCATCGGGGAGATGACGATGTCGGCGGCCACCTATCTGACCGACAAGTTTATTGATAACGGCAAGCTGACGACGGATGAGATGTGTCACGAGCTTAACTACAAGTTGGCCGAATACCAGGATGCTCTGAATCCCATGTGCGAAGGCCGCGCGGCTGAGATCATGTGCGAAAGCCTACTCGGTCTTTTCAAAGGCGTTCACTCCAAACGTCTCTCCGGCTGCCAATTCCATCAGTGCGGGCCCAAAGCGTCGTCCGGCGAAGAAGTCATACCGCCAGTCGATGGAGAAGAATTGGATAACGAAATAACAGCGGCGCAAAATGGCGTCGACGATCCGGACAAAGCCAGCGGACAGTCGGCGGTTTCGGTGGCAACGGCGCTGCTGATGGTTGCCCTTTCGTTGGTGACCATCGGGCGTCCGTAAACGCGCCGCCGCCGCCATCGCGGTCGCACCATCGGTCTTCGCCAATTCGCTTACAGCGTTCTTTCCATGACCATCGCTCGCCACAATCCTTCGGTAACACAACGTATGTCGTGTGCGTGTGTGTGCAACTGAGTTATTGCCCGTCTCTCACTCTGTCTCTGACTGCTTGTTTCGTCTGTTTTCAGTAATGTTCTTTAGTTGGTCGCTAGCGTCTCTCTCTCCTCGTCTTCTCCTTATCCTTCTCCTATTCGGCCGGCTGTGTCTGCGATATGCGATTTATCCCGCCGCCCGCGTGACAGCGCGAGCGCTTTGACGGAGATCGATGAACGACGTATTGTTCAACCGTTCAAGCCGGTTCGCTCGCAACAATGTATTGGTGGCACGGGTAGACAATGGAAAAGTGAGATGTAGCCGCCCTGCGACCAGCGCCATCCCAAACGCGCGTAAATGGATCCTACCCTATTGATATTCACAATTCAGCTGTCATTTGTGGGTATGCGCACCAGCGTTGATCGTTCAATCAGAGAGTCGTTTTCGGTTAATGTTCATGTTTAATGTATTTTTTTATTCACTGCCAATCTCGCTGTTTTCGCAATCTCGTCTGTGCTACTATGTCAATCTCCATTTCATTGGTAGCAGTTCAACGACAACACTTGCATAGCCGTCTAGTATTTTTCTCAATTTGTTTGACTAATTCATTTATGAATAAGCTGTGAGGTAATAATACTACCACTAATAAGCGACTGTTACTGGCTAGCGCAGTAGCAGCGCGTCGAAGTCAATACCATGTTTTGCGGCATCGTCTATAGCTGATTAAGCTGTATGGTGTCTGTGTTCAGAGATTAGGGTCGTGATGTACTATGGTATTTGTAAATGTACGATTATATTAAGCCGATGGCTTACGTCATAGCTTTTTCTTTAGCCGATTCAATAAGACGTACTAACACGGTTTGCGCATGGAGCTTACCTTTGTACTGAAAGCTTAATGAATTCTAGTGCGTCGTAAAGCATTATCCGTTTGTCAACAACAGTGATTACTATTATGATAATGATCAGCGCAATGTCAGTCATATCGTCGTCCTGTCGGCAGCGCATTTGACATAGCCACCTGCCAGTCAGTTAATGATAGCAATTGCGCCATTAGTGCCGCCGGCGGTTCGATGCTGAAATAGAATGGCGCTCCTTTACCGATATCGACAGAACACCTAAACACTTGCAATACTGAATTGGCGCTTTTTGCGTCAAAAAATTGTCAATGGATTCGGAATGTCCAGCGCTCAAGGCTTCCTTACGCTCTCTCAACGCAGCTCACAGCGATTTTCAAGGCAATTATCAAGAATGCATGCTTTAATTAGCTACTGCTCAAGCATATATAAGTGTCAGTTGCATTGTAGGGAGCGCAAATTGCTAAGAAGCAGCATCATTTTCTTAGGAGAGTATTTTGAGGCCTTGAGCGGTTCTATCAGAACAGCACATGTATACGCATTCCGAACACGGCGGAGCGCATGATCGACTACTTCTGCGATAACACGAGCGCGCTAACGTTATAGGGGAGGACGCGGCGTTCCCTTGGCACCAAACGAGCTCTCCAGGCGTCTGGTGGCTTATTTGATCCGCTCGCCGACGCCTGCACGCGGTCATGTTAACGGCGCATCCACCGTCGCCGGGGATTTTTGTCAAGCAGCGCACGCATATGTCCATCGCTCTAAGCTGGGTATTGTCGACGCGTCGGCGGTATATGGAGAGGGAATTCGGGAGGGCCTATTGCGCACGCTCGCATCTGTTGCCGTCCTTATATTCGTTCCTTTCGCACGCCTCGAGTCGTAGTCTTGGCCGCGCTCGCCTATCGTCGGCCAAAGATGCCTCGTTTATCTTGTCCAGCAGGCGCGCGCGTAGGGAATTCGGTGTCGTAATGAACTCATTCGTCAAACAGACGGCGAAAAAGGAACAAACGAACCGGAGTAATCGCGGAGGGTGCGTTGATCGGGGCGAATCTAGCAATTACTGTGGCGCATTCTGCCATAGCTCATGGGCACTGGTTGCGTTCGCGGTTCGCTGCGTCAGATCGAGTATTGGGCGGCGGCGATAGCTGGGCAACCTGCTGTAGAGAGGGGAGGACTGCGTTTGCTTCGATCGCTTCCGGTTTATTTTTAAGTTAATGTCAGTAATGGGTGGCATTAGGGGGGGGGAGGAAGGCACGCCGACCGGCATGCTTATAAACTGCGCTCTTCGCGAAAGGCGTGCTGCGCCGAAAGCGGATGTGTTCAGAGGAACGTCAGCGTTGCCTTCTCGCTCATGATCACTTCCCCTTTCCCGGAAATCGGGCATATTTACACATTCGTAAAAACGATTCAGAAGCGACTGAAGAGGGCATGATAGTCACCGACTTGCTCACGCGCACGGCAGCCAGCGACACTGACGCGAATATCATTTTAAACATTTTTGCCCTGACACAAAACATAGGAGACAGCAAAACTTGGGACCGGCCAATGCTGACCGCTATATGCAAATTACCTTTATAAGCGAAACCGCTCAGCACGATTTCTACGGTACTCGTCTAAACCGCGCAGTATCGATCGTCAATCTAAGCGATAAAGAATAATCACATTTATATTCCAACATGTATCCATGAAAAATGATGTACAAAACGAGATAAAACGTAAAACCATCTTGGATGAAAGAATAAATAATTTACAATGTAAGAGAGCATATAAGACTGAGTGGCAAGCGGTAAAAAATGTATTGCATGCATAAAACATGGGACAAGTCATCTTATATTTCGTGCATGCGATGAAAATCTTTTGCTGCATGGCAGCAGAAAGTAAGCGTTCGCCGTAAGATAGCACAAATATGTAAGAGCAAGCCAAAGTACAGATCAAAAAATCACATTCTGGGTAAGGCTTGAGACATGTGCACGGCGTTCATCATGTGGTCGAAGGCGGTGTTGACAAAGTTGGCGCCGCGTAGATTTGCCTCTTGCAAATCGCTGCCCGAAAAGTCGCAGTTCTGAAACGGAACTTCCTCGCCAATCATCACGCAAATGCATAAATAATCAATGAGCACTTAGATCTGCCGGAATTGGATGCATTCATTAACGCACATACATTGATTATATACGATAGAGTTTTATTCGCTGCATTTTTTTGACGGCTTTAATGTGCGCATGTCCGTATAGTTTATTAGATTTTTAAAAGAATTTAAAGCATATTGCAAGCAGTAATTAGTACGCTTGTACTATGGTAGAGCTATCTAAATACAGGTAACTTGGCCATGTTGGCGGAGTAATATGTAGTAAACCATTTCAACTTTAATAAGCTCGCTGTCCAAATCAAATATGGCACTTTCTAATTCAAATGAATCTGATAAACGTGCTCTTGAATTATAAAGTGTGCTTATTAAAGTCAAAATGGTATAAATATAGTATAAATGTGAATGCTGACCTCCAAATCAGCCCCGGCGAGAACAGCGCTCCTGAGGTCACAATTCTTGACACACGCATTCTTCAAGCAGGCTACGCGTAGATTGACGTGTGACATCTGGCTTCCATCCAGATTCGCGCCCCGTAAGTTGCAACCCTCGAGTATCGCCGCCTGCTGGTGTGGGTCTTCGAAATTACACTTCTTCAATGACGCATTCTCCAAATTTGCGCACGTCAGTTTCACCGCCAACAGCTGCGCGCCCTGCAGATGAACGCGGATGTAATAAAGAACGTAAATAATTTCGTTTTCGTTTCAATATCGTTTCCATTTGGTTAATATTGCGTGTAAATCGAATGCAAAGATGAAGCAATTGGATGCGAGAGAGATGAAATTGAATGCAAAGTGACGAATTATAATGACAGATGGTATAATATTAATTTGGTAGCGATAAAGTAGAGATAAAAACACTTTTATAGTCAAGATTTTTCGACCAGTAACAACGAACTTTAGCTTGATTACTGCTTCGAAAGTTGATAGTAATTATTTCCATCAATTTGTGCACACCTTAAGGCCAATGACTATCATTCTTAATGAAGAACGATACTGAAGTACCGGAAAAGCGACCTCATCTTTCCCAACTATGGTGCATGGCGAAATTTCTTGTTACTGATCGAAATATTGCACTAAAAACGATTCGCACATACATCGAGCTTGGCGTTCGACAAATTCGACCGCTCCAAGTTGGCGTTGGCAAGATTGGCGTGTGACAGATTGGCATTTGACAGGTTGGCAAACTTCAAGTTGGCGTTTCGCAGGTCCAAGCGCGATAAATCACAGCCGGAAAGGTTGACGCCTGAAAAAAGTCAACATTCTTTTTTGAGCAATTGGCTTATGCGCACTTTTAGTCTTAATGAAGCGACGAATATTTAAAATTACGTGCTATCATGATCCAATCTCGCGACAACAATGCAATTTACTGAAATGATTTCGCTTGTTGTTAAATTGATCTCTAAATATTTTTAGTCCCAAGGAGAATTTGATACTTATGGTTGACTTAGGAGGAGGGGAAAGAAAGTTGTGTTCACATAAACTGTCTGCCCACGGCCGAAAACAACTGCAAAAAGAGCAGTGTGATTTATAACAGTGAAAGCACTTAGTTGTGTTAAACTTTGCACGCACGCCACCTACTAGTTCGAATCACGCTTGTTGTCTACAATGTTGAGCTAAACGATTGTAACCTTAGGGGTGCTCTCCACGTCGATGGAAGCCCGGTTAATGCAAAAGGGAGTATATAATACTACTTGAAGTAAGCCCGCACTACGTCCAAAACCTTGGAGAAAAAATGATACGACGAAGTTGACCAGCAACAAACAAACTTCAAAACTTCAAAACTCGCCTTGGAACCTAAGCTGTTGATCATTGGTGTAAGGCGACTGAAGCAGAAATGCGACGACTTCACAGCGCGTTAACGGCGCGCAGTCCGTCTCCCGCTTCGGATGGGCGATTAGATCGTTAATGATATCGATCAAACGAGGGAGGTGAAAGAACTTGGCTTCTTCCAGCACTCCTATAAGCAAAAGTAATGTCGTAAAGCTGCTGTATTTCTTTCAGCAGATACTTTCAGATGATCATTTTAGATTGAAAAGAAAAGACAAGTATTGAGAATGAAAAGGTTATCAAGGCGTTTAAATTCGTGCTAAGACATGCGTATCATTAATATTGTTGGACAATTGTGCCTTTCACTTTTCCTAATAGCGTTGAAATCCAAATGTGGATATAAACAACGCTCAAAAGTATCCTAATTCACCTAACCGCACTTGTTAACTATCGAATACAACTAATATATGGATGACGAATCATATGACTCACCATTTATAACAAACGAACATACCTTGAATGCTAATTCCTTCGTCCATTACGAGTCGTCCATGCCTGAGATAATTCAGCAAGGGCTCGAAATACTTTGGCGATCGATCAATCATGACAGCACCAGTGGAGTCTTTTGCAGAATTCCATGTATGGCCATCTGTCAAAAAAGCCAACATAAGTCAAAGCCATTTCATGCTATCCTTAAATAGCGATCACTTACCGTTTTCATTCGAGCAAAACATTCGATACAGCATGGAATCTTTTTCGCCCATCAATGTAGTCCTGAAAATGCCTCCGTCAGAGCAAATTAATTAGTATTTGAGATGACTACCTTGTGGTGAGGAAAATGGTCCCACCCACGTTCAGTCTTATCCAATCTTGAAGGTTCAATTCAACGATTGAAGGTAAAGATGAAGATGACGCTTCGTCGGCGTCAGAGCTGCTGAGATCTGCTGACGGCAACAACGACGATGAAGCCATAACCGATCGAGCAATTGATGCACTTCAATTCGAACGGACAGATCGGCAACAGTGTTTCACAGGCAGGTGGCCGATGGTTGGAATAAGTGGGAGCACCACTCGTCGGCAAGCCAGCAACGCCTTCTGTGACTAAAGAGAGAGATTTTAATGGATTTAAACTGCAAAAGTTGAATCGCGGAAATCGCAGCAGAGGAAATTAAATAGCTTTTGACGAGGCAACTATCCGAAAATAAATGAATTTCTTTCTGTGATCGATTTTCATATGGAGCGTGCACAGCGGCCACTACAGCTAGTCAACTCAGATCAAGCATGCTTTCTTGCAATATGCGATGCAAGCGTTGAAAAGATGAGAACAAATCTAAAATTTTAAAAAAACCCATTGCTCGCTCGAACGCTCTATTGCGTTAATCATCAGAAATCGCCTGAATAACGGCGTTGTTCCAAGCGATGTGGTAAAAAGCGGTCGAACATGTCACTCGCCGGCACATGACAAATGAAGAAGACAGATACTTGTTTGTTTGAAATTTAGACGCTGGTCTTTGTCTCATGATCGTGAGAGGTGATCCTTCTTTCTGCGTCTTCCATAGCGGCGCTCTTCTAAATGGCGCACACTACCGTACTATTTACGTCTCATGGCAATGTTCTATCGTTTGCTGCGTCAACGTCTGAACGGACGAGTTTGTTCGGACGGTTCGCTCGCTAGCATGACGCTGCCTCGCGTAGGAGTGAGCACCTCAGCGGCGAGCGCGTTTGTTTGCTCGGCCCATTTCAGCGCACGGCGAACGTTGGCGTTTGTCATCAGGAACGTTTGAGATAGTGATCACAGTGTGGACAAGTTACATTCTCTCGCTTATTCTACTGGTTGTTCGAGTGGTAGCTCCAAAATGGATTCTTCGCCAACGGCAGCGAGGAGAAATGCCAAATATCTTCCAGTTTCAAATGACACTGTCGCGCCCTATTCCTCGCGACAACAACGTGAATTTAATCCGCCAACAGCAGCGCTCCAGTTGATTCCTCTTTCTGACACCTACAGGTTTGTTTTGCTTATAGTCGGATTATCTTAATCGACGCTCTGATATTGTTGAGCACATCCGTCATGGATAACGTTAACTGATGAGAATGCTGACGATTTGAAAGTAACTCGCCCGTAAGAGTTCCCATCTGTTCATTTGTTGCTTTTTTAGTTACCAATTACTCACAGACCGTCATTACTTCTACGCTCTTTGTTTCATTTATTTGAGTATTCGTCATTTTTTAATTTATTAGTAGCCTTTTCTTTTAAACTTTTTATTTTATTTCACTTTACTATTTATTTCTATTTATTTTTCGTAAGTGTTGTGTTGATTTTAAGCACGGCAGATGATTCAACTGTTTGGTCAGCGACAGCGGCCAGAAGTAGACGCATTCAAGTGATCAAGTACTGCATCTACGCGTTCAATCTCATCTTTCTGGTAAGAAAAAATGCTTGGGGATAAACAATCAATCAATGAATAATCCAACAAAACCTGTTTCGTAACAATTAGTTTATTTCGTTGAATAAATCCCGCTGAATGCCTGCGGAAGACGTCGAACTACTTTGAAGGTTTTAATGTTGTAATACAAAGTGAAGAGTTAATTATACATTCTTGGTATTCGTATTACGCGTTTCGCCGCATTTCTGTACTTTAAAAATAAGTTCAATGCCTCATGGTACGCGGTATAAAAGCGGCATTGGAGAACGATTCACTACCGAAAGATAGCATTGTTCTTTTTTTCGTTTTTCGTGTCTTATTTTGCCTGATTTTGTTTTCTTCTTTGCTTTTAGTTTCTTTTTATAAATTTAAGTTCGATCGGCATTTTCCCGTCAAGTTCTTTAAATACAAAATCGTATAATAATTGTTCACTGTTACAGCAGAAATCGTTCATAGCGGTTTCACCTATATGAATAATTTGCTTGTCGCGGTCAAGTTTGGCCGATTCCGAATTTTCAGTCTCCTATACTTTTTACAGTCGTTTATAACGATAATCGTATATAGCAGTCAAAATTTTTCATTCCCCATTTATCAATATAAACGTTTTCCACCATATTCATAAATCTCCTTCTAAAAAAACGCTACGCCCTATAATCACTGTTTATAAATTTGTCAAGCCAAACTGCATGACATAAGAATAAACCGTCGTATTTCAGATTGTGGGAGTGGTGCTGGCGACGACAGGCATGTGGGTGCGAACCGACAGTCGATTCCGCGAATTCCTCAGCGAGCGATACAGAAACGTGGTGCAGGAGGCGTTCTGGCAGGCGCCGACCCTCTACATCTTCTCCTACATCCTCATCGTCCTTGGCGCCTGCATGATCGTCGTCTCCTTCTTCGGCTGCTGCGGGGCCATTCGCGAGAGCGGCTGTCTTCTCCTTACAGTAGGCTTTTGGATCTTTCTCGATTTTTGAATGTTTAAATATGTAGTATCTCCGGGATGGCGGGAGATATGTAATATATGAGGGTGTTTATTAGGCCAGAGTGAGGAACAGACACAGAGGAACAAGAGGTAGGCAAGGTAACAATTAACAGAACAAGTCGCATATATATTATCATAAGTGACGTCATAGCGCAACATGTGGTGAGTTAAATCCTACATAATGTACGGTAGTTGGCGGATATGCGAATATCCTACAAAATATATAGACTCTTTGCGTATTTTGAATTTTTAACATTCTGTGAATATTGAATGTTTATCGCTGATTTCAACGAATTTAATCTCTTCTTTTCAGTACTTTTGCCTCGTCTTTATCCTCTTCGTCTCTACTCTCAGCTGCGGAATTTATCTCGTTTATAAGAAAGACAGTGTAAGTTGTTGCTATTTGAAATAATTATTTGTAGAATTGTATAATTGCATGCTAAATGAAGTTTGAAAAGTCTGATCGGACAGGGGTAACCGTCTACCCTTTTTCAGCTGTTGTTTCCTTTCATAGCGCGCGCGCTCCAAACACTTTTCGATGCCCTAAATTACGATCGATCATTTTGATATGTTTCGCAGTGCTGGTTAATATTTAAACTTAAGTTGATGGATGACGATAGTAATAATAACCAGTTCACTAATGAATATATAAATTCCATGTTCTGTTTAAGAAAAGTCCACCTTATTGGCAAATCCCGCAAATCGCACTACTCCTGAATTTCGCGTATTCAGTATAAAGTGCAAAACTTAAATTCTCCCTTATTTCAGATAGAAAACGAAGTGTCTGACGCGCTGGATTACATGGTGCAGCATTATTACCAAGGCGCGGGAGTGATTCAAGAAGCGCTTGATCATTTGCAGACAACGGTTCGCTCCTCGGTCATTAATTTCTGCATCAAATGACGTTGTTCTTTTTCAGTTCCGTTGCTGTGGCAACGTGGGATGCGATGACTTTCGCGATTATCGCAAAGATGTCCCGCGCAGCTGCGACATTCGTTGTGACGGCTGTCGGTACCGAATGTGGGATGCTCTGCGTATCGGCGCCACGATCACTTCCATTCTCATGGCGATCGTACTGATTGCTCAGGTTAGTCGATAATTATGTTCTTTCCTTGACTACTGTGAAATCGCGGTATGAGAGAATACAGCGGAATCTTATACAGCTCGCTTATATTATGGTATATTGAATAATATGTGGTATGAATGATAACAATAATCGAGAATACCCTCTGTGCGGGTTCTGCTATGCACAGTGGCAAACACCTACTTATCAACACGTACGCGTAAATCATTTGCGCGCACGTGTTGAAAAATATTTGTCCGCCACTGTATTTTTATCTGCATGCGTCTGTTTTGTTCGAAGCATTTATTATGCATTGAATATTGGATCCGATTATAGTACCCGTCGCGGCAAGTTCAAATGTGGCACTTCGAATGATTGTTATATGGCAGTACACAATAACAATTCTTTTTACACTTGAGTTTTTTGATAAAAGGATATCTCACAAAATGCGCATTCTATCACCAAAATTCCATTTAATGTCTCTAACAGCAGAATAAGATTTGCGTCTGATTGACTTCTCATTTCTGCGCAATTCCCTACATTCGCCTAAACTTAACAGGCTAGATAGACTTGTACATATTGTGCCTTTCTGCTAAGAATAATGAGCGTGATGTGTAATATTCACAGTTAATTACAATATCCATAACTGATTAATTTGCAGCTGCTGGCTATGGCGATGTCGCTGTACCTCTTTTGCACGAAGCGATCGCCTATTGAGCAGTACATTGCGCACACCTACTACCGTAATCCGGCTTACATACAAAGCCAGCAGAGGATGACGCAACCCGACAAAAAGCTGTCCGAAGCCGAGTACAACCGCCGAATGCGGTACCAAGAGATGCAACCGGTGAAGGTGCACACTGCGCCTCATCCATCCGAAGAGGATCACTTCTACGCTGAATATGACATCGTCGGATCGACGCAGCCGCCCATGCAGATGCAGGCGCAGAGGCAGTTTCAGCGGCCGGCGTCGGGTCACCGGCAACCGCCACCCACTCAGCAGCGGCAAATGTACCGCGAGACTTATTCCCGCTCTGCACCGCCTCCCTATCACTACGACCCTCGGCGCTGAAAATAATGAGGATGATACGGCCCATTCCGACAGATTGCGTTAGAACACGTCATACGCGCATGTGTTGATTTACTACGGTATGCAGTGCATGCGCGTGTGGCGTGTTCTAACGCAATGAGGCCGGATGGGGCGTATCGTTCACATACCTAAATAATTCTCTTCCTCTTCACGGCTTCGAGATTGTATTTCCCGCAATTGATGATTTTCAAGCTCGCCTACCTACATGCGTTCATACCATGCAATTGCTATGCAAGCGATGAGGTAATTCAAAAAACGAAATAGTCTTTTCGCTGTGAGACGCAGATGAGTGCGCGTTTAAATCGAACGATGTGACGTTCAGTAAACCCGCGAATTCAAATGCCTTGCTGTAAAGATGTTGTTGTTGTTGCTGCCTATAGGGAATCTCCCATGTACAAACGTTAAACTGTGAAATGTCGCAGGTTGTGTTATCGTTCACTGCTGTGCTATTGCCGCGTTTTGTTGCCTTGCAATTGCTTTCACTTGCATCGATGTCGATACTCCACTTGTTGCCTTATTGCAAAGCAGTCTAATCACAAATAACCATGACACGATTCCATGACACATGCTCTTACATAAAATACTGTGCAATTATTGAAGTGCATTAATGAGTATATAGTATGTGATGTGTTACTGATCACTCGTCATTGTTTCACGCTTCTTCTAATCCCACGTATAGCTGTTAAACGCAACATATAATTATTGCATGCGCGAATTATCGTATTCATCGTACTTCTGTATATGCAGAAGAATTTGTTATTGTATTCTATAGATGTACGATCGGTTCTTTATGAAGTAGCTAGTCAAGAGGTTTAAAACTGCCATGTTTCAATGTCTTATCGTCATACTTGTCTTATAATATTCCTCATTCCAATCTTGGTGTATATATCGTAACATGAATTACCCAACAGAAGTCGAAATACGTGGAAATAAACAGATGGTTTTTATCGTTCTCGAAATATGATGCTAACGCGATTGATGACGCGCTCACTTCGCTTACTTGATAAGATGATAATATCATGTTGATTAACAGTTGTTGAAGTTGATAGATGGCCGGAGAACAACCGCCGGACGGAAACGGGCGGGGCGCTCCTTGGTTCAACGATCGCCGGTTCAATTTCGTCACGTCGCGGCATCAGCTGCAGCAGAATTTGACGCAGATTGGACGGGAGGTAATCGTTGGAGCATATTCTTTAATCACTTGGTAGTATTAGCGGCCATATTAGGGCGTTATTGCACTCAGCGAAGGTTTTATTTCGTACGTAAAATGGAAGCGAAGTTATCGTATATTTTGGCATGCATCGCATGAGTTCCTTGCATGGAGCAGAGGCACTGTGCTCCACGTCTAATCGAGACGTGCGTGAATTTTTTTGGTGTAATCCAAAAAAATCAATAAACTACACGAATACCATAAATATACTGTTACACTGTTTTTTCCACTCTTCCAAATGATTAATTTTTTGCCGCGCGCCTCGTGTCGACGTAAAGTACAGTATATTTGGGTCCTTTTGCATATTAATAAGTCTGCGAGTGATATAGCATCGAAAATGATAGTACGATGCCTATTTTCAGATGAACAACGCTCTCTCTGGAAACCCAGCGGTGCTGGGTCAGCTCAGACAGCAGTTGGAAATAATTTCGGATATGATTCGGCAAGGTCAAGGGGGTCCGCAAGAGGAGGCAGCCGTTGGACCCACGGCAGGGGCGAACGCAGTTGTGCTGGACATGACGCTGGGTCCGGCCGAACAGCCGCCGCCAGTCAACGACGCCGCCGATGAAGTCCCCAGTAGTAGCGGCGCCAGCGACGACGAGCAAGAAGACGGCGCCGAGCAGCAACAGCCCGCAGGCCCCGATGGCACCCCTCTTCCCACCCCTCCTGGCGGCAATTTGAATGCCGAAGTGCGCAGGATACGCGAGCTTGTACGCAGTCCTGAAATCCAGAGAGTAAGGATTTGATTTCGGGAAGTTTTGGATTCATAAAAATTACACGACAACATGCGGTCAAGGGGTGAATTCGGGATGTGTAGGGCGAATCTAGGATGTGTAGACTGAATACAGGACAAGCGCTGCAACCCCTCCTGATTTAGCCTAAAACAACTCTTTTTATTGATAGCTCAGAAGGTCTTGTGTAGCTGAAAGAAGGGAAAAATACCTGCACATCAATACATTATATTGTATTGGATATTCTAAATCTACAAAAAACTACCCTATGCAAATACATGATCGCTTGTTTCAGATAATCGTCATATGCCTCCGCATATTGCCGTTCGTCGCGATTCTGCTATTGAAATTATTGATCGATCACGCGGTTGGGTTGGCGGCGCTGGCGCTGTCAGTGGTGTGCTTCGTCATAGCCGACCTCTCGGTCTCCAAGGCGGTTGCGAGTCGAGGGTCGGGGCAGTTGGCATTGATCAAAGGGTTACTGTGTAT
>NIUQ01002199.1:0-24042 GCA_002796945.1 Plectus sambesii
TGCAAAAGGGAGGGTAGAGATAAATGTGTACCTGGGATGTTTGAAGTCAGTGGTGTGTTCCAATATAGCCTGATAGAGCATGCGGCCTTGAACGATGGGGATGCGGCGTTTGATGGCGCTCTCGACGAGGGGATCATCGCGGTCATCGATGTGACCGATCAGCAGACTGCACTCCTTCGTCATCGACTCCACCAACGTCCCTCCCGCCGCCTTCACCACTTCTGCAAATGCCTCTTTGTGCACTTTGATTATACTGATTGAAGGCGGAAGGAAACGAGAATATTTGGCAAATCGCAGCATAGCGAGAGGCTATTTCCTTCTAGACGCGTGTATCGATTAAGATAGTAGTCCTGGCCCGGTGTTAGTTCTGACGTCAGAACTAATTTCTAACTTGACGTCAGAGTCCATTTCAAGGCCAGGTGAGAAACAAGACTATAATGATACGCCCTCTGCATAAAGAATTCTGATCATCCGTTCAGAACTATGGTTATTTCTATGGTTATTTGAAATATCAGAAATCTTTTAGATTCACTGAGAAAAACCTTTTGGAAAAAGCCAGTGTCAAAAATTAATATTGATATTAGAAGTAACACCGCCAGACTACATTTGGATGCGCTTAACTCGTCGTCAATTAGCATCCGTGTACATAGATGTAACAACTTTTACATACCGCTCATTTCTTCGGATGAAGGTTCGGCGCGCTCGGTGCGGGCGATGCACCATCCGTCGAGCGACAGCCATCCGTTGCGCGACTTCTCTATGGCGTTGAGCAAATCGCAGCCGGCGATATCGCCTGCGAGAGTATACTCCTTTGTATCTAAACATCCACCATTCAAATTTCATATTCATATCCAATAAATGCTATATTCGCCATTCATTCGCTGCAATTTTTGCAACATAACGGTGGGATGGGTAATAGAATGGAGACGGCACTCTGGATGAGAACGATTGACCCCTCAAGACGATGGTAGAATACGAACTCAAGTTCAGCCACCAACAAGGGTGCGTGCGTCCAAGCAATACAATGTGTAGAGCGCGTTCAGTGATTGACTGGCCATACAAATGATCACTCTAATTGATACGGTCCAACAACGAGCCAATTGATATTTCAACAAGAACGATGGAAACACATACCGACGAGTTTCCCTTTTCTTTTGCACGCCTGCAGCCATTCGGACGTGACGACGGGGATTCCACGAGCGACGGACGCGACGAGCTTCGACGTTCGACGCGGCTGCAGTCGTCGAAGAACACATTCATAACATGCTACTTGAGAAAAAACAAAAAACTCCCACCTGATTCGCGACAAAGTGCGTCGCCTCGCAAATGCTCTTCGCTTCACCCAACTCTTCGGCGATCTAAAAATGCAACGCCATTAAAGCACACCGCACGCTTTAGGAAATATAATGCGCTGTCACTTTCAGCAGTTCTTCATCCTGCATGCACGCCGACGACAGCAGAATGCCGACGTCATCCGCCCCCAATTTGATCCTAGTCGACGCTCTGGTGCCCGATGTTCGCCGAGAGTCGCTCGTTCGAGTGGCGCTGACGGGCGTGGCAGGCGACTGATTGAGTCGAAGCTTGGGTGTGCCAGGTGTAGGCTTGCTAGGCGTGGGCTTGTCCGAATCATCAGAGGAGTTATCTGCACAACAAACCGCCGTCACAACTCAGTAATATACCATTCTCAATTAAATATGGACACTCTCGAATTCAAAGAGGACGCTTTTCTAGACAATTCAATATGAGAAATGTTTTTCTTGATTTGGAAAGTGTCCTTAGTAAAGTGTTGGTGGAATATTTATCTAATCGAAATGGCTACCAATAGCCGCCGGCCTTGCAAATGTTGCCAAAGCGACGTCTTCGTCCTGGTCGAGCGCGACCGATTCTGAAATCCGAACAACGACCGCATATTGTGAGTGAGCGGCGCAAAGAGTGGCAATCATACCGTCGGCGATTGCTTCGAACTTTGTCTCCGGCTTTCGAATTCGCCTTCTATCGACCGGCGTGTGCAGCGGCGACGAAGGCGCGTCCTCCTTCACCGTCTTCAGCACGACTCTCATCTTACTGCCACGGCGAATGGGCGTCGTCTTCCGATCGACCGGCGGTGATGGTGGCTCTTTTGACGTCGAACGCTTCGACGCGGTCGGTGTCTGCTCGTTCTCCCTCTTTTGCTTCGGCTCCTTCTCCTTCTTTTGTTTCTGCTCCTTCTCGTTCTCTTTCTTTTGTTTCTGCTCCTTCTCCTTCTCTTGCTTCGACTCCTTCTGCTTCTTCGCGCTGCTGTCGCTCGTTCGAGAAGTGCTTCTTCGAAAGACTATTAAGGGAGCGTCATCGTCGGAAGAACTGTCGGGACTGGGGAGATCTTTAGGAGGCTGGCTGGAAGCTTTCTTAGTCTTCGGCTTTTGGACGTCAGTAGCAATCTTGACGCGTTTGGCCGCGCTCGAGTCGACAGAGGAGGTGGACGTCCTCTTTGGCACGAGTGCTATCAACGGACGATCGTCGGAGTCCGGTTCAGAGTCGGAGGAGCTACGGGGCGGAGAGGTGTACTGTATCCGCTTCACTTTGCGCGTCGACCGACGAAGCGGCGTGGTAGTTTCGGTGGCAATTTCGTCTTCTTTTACTTTATATTCTTCAAATTCGTCATCTTCGTCTTCATCCACCGATTCTCGTTTCATCACTCGCCGTTTTCGTCCCGTCGACGCCCGCGCCTTTGCCGGCGTCGTCGAGTCGTCTTTTGGCGTTTTCTTCGCGACAACGGGCGGCATCCGCGCCGATCGACCGCTGCGCCGTTTGCTGCCGCTCGACTTGGGATCAAAGTATTCGAACCGGTACTTGCGAAGCGCGCTGTTCGGTGGGGTGGCATTCGCATTCGCGCCTTCTTCGGCGACAACGACGCCGATTCTGTCCTTGTCCGCTTTGGCATGACCAGCGCGCGTGACGAGGGGCGTCACGACCGATGAGCTCTTTTCTTCCGCCTTCCCACTCTTCTTCTCCTGGCTGCTCTCACTGAAGTCGTATTCTTGATCGGGCTTCTTGCGCGGCGTGTTCGTCTTCAGAATGTCGGGTACGGTGTTGAGTTCTTCGTGGCCTTTGATTAAGGCGGCCAACTCGACGCTGGCGGTCCACTGGCATTTGGGGAGCGCCTTCTGCGCATCAGTCGCTACTTCGTGATCATCGGTCGCTACTTGAGGATCATCGGTTGCAACCTCGCAATCATCTCCGTCCGCTGCGACGGTCGACGTCGGTTGCGCGGCCGACTCTTCCACGACACGGGCTGGCGTCTCGGCCACTCGTGCCTTCCCCTTCTTCAACGGGACGTCGTCGTCGTCGTCATCGATGTCCATCGCCGCAGCCGCCGGTTCGCTGCGAACAGCCTTGGCTAGAGGGGAGGCAGCTGTTCGAAGCGGCGTAATATTGTTGAGTCGTCGAAGTCGCGGTACCGCCATTTCAGGGCTTGATTGGGACGACTGCGACAATCGGGACGATCGTCTCTTGCACGAAGGAGGCGTGGCGTTGTGCTCATCAATGGTCGACGATGTACAGGACTGGAACATGTCCTGCGTCTCCGACAACGGATTCTCGCGCTGAAATGTTCATTTACAAAAAAGTCGACAAACGTTCGTAAGACATACGGTATCAATAAATTTTAGAGCCGTTTCACAAGTGTAAAATACTCTTATGAATAACGCGTTGCCGAGTGCAAGCCGCAGTAGTAGCAAAATAATCAAATAAAACACGCAAAAGTGCATGCGATTAATAGGCGAAAATCAGTTGCAAAACAGTGGAATTCGTCTATACCGGCACTTGAGGGACCGGGCAAAATCACCAGTATCAGCTAACTTCGTAGTATGGGAAGATACGATCTGGAGTCCACCAAAATAACCGGTATATGCAAAATTGGATTAAAGAATTCTACCGTACCAAAGACTCATTCGCGGCGTTGACAGAGAAATTGAGTTTAGCTCGAACGTCGCTCGTGTTCTCCTGTTCTGGGCTGCCGTCGGGCGAACTTTCCACGAGACGGAGCAGCAATCCCTCGTCGTCTTTGTCCACAGACTGAGGGGTTTCTTTCACAACACTCGTCGTTAAAGCCGTCGTTGGCGATGTCACCAGTTCGTCAACTGCAAAAGCAATTACTCGAATCTTAGAGTACTGTCAGAGGGATTCTCGTAGAGTGTCGTCTGTCCCCTCGCTGTATCCTTTCTCTCACCTTCTCTTCACATAACCGCTCATTTCGTAATTCATTACCCCAACCTTCAACGATTTCTTTATCTTAACATTCCAAAAACTCCTTAATGTTTGATAAACAGAACCCAATCGTACGAAGGAAAAACTGTCCATAAAAACGTTGGAGAAACGCTTACTCTTTGAATTTCGCGACTCATCGCAGTTTATAGGACTTGTCTGATTGAAACGATTGTCCGACTGTTGTTCGTCAGTACAACTGTCCGGATCGACAGTCGAATTCAGGAAAAGGTCGCTAACATTTGGAGGGACGTCCTCAAATACCTCCTGAAATTCACAAAACAAGGATGCTATCCTGAAGGAATCCACAAACAACCTGTTGGTCACTATTTTCGGGCTGCATGACGTATCGGGTCTGCACCGCTCCGAATGTCAACAGAGTACCATCGGCGATCGCATATATTCGACCATGAATCAGTGAGGCCTGCAATCAATTATAATTCAGATTCGATTTTCATGTTGTTGTCAATGGGAAAGCGGTGGGTCAGCCGTCCTTCATAAATGACTTCTCTGGCTTCTTTTCATTGCAATAAAGCATGGTGGTGTGGAGGTAAAAACGTTTTCGGGCATGGAATATTTCAGTAGATATGAATCGAAAAAGCATACGCTTGGGACATTTTTTCAAGTTTTTGTAAGTTGCAGTGAACTGAATGTTTGCGCCATCAGAGAGACGATATGGTCTGGTCAGGATCATCGTGAAAAGCTATGACATCAGTCCGTGTTCTACCAATAACCAACCATGCATAAAGTGGCATTTATGAGTTCTTGGTAACTGGCCAAACATACTCTTCATCAAGTAATCTCTGATCATCTCTAAGGGACCCCAAGCGAAATTTATGGAAGAGAAATGATCCCACTCCTAGCCCGTCGCCATTAGAATAGCATACTTTGTTTATCTTGGTGGTGCTGTTCGCAGACAGAGTCTCAATGAAATGTGTGCCTTTCTCGTAGAAGATTTTGGCGTGGACGCGAGAAACGGTCTGCAACCAACTATTATACCATCTTTCATCATAATTCGTCATTCTTGTATTATATTTCGTCCCTCTTACATCCGATTTCGTCACCATCGCATTCATTACCTCAACCTTGCATTATATTTCGCCAAACTAACGTACTAATTATATGCAGAGATGACGAAACTGAATGCATAGTAAAGAATTATGATGAAAGGCGATGTATCACAGAAGCGCAAGCTAATCGAATTATTCAAATCTTAACAGTAAATGACGAATGTAAATGTTAGTACTACAACAAATGCGCATCCTAATGCATCGAATATATAGATAATTCGTGGAAGTTAGAAAAAGGTTGTCATACGATTACTAAAAATACACTAGGCATTCTTCCCTTTTTGCGTTAAAAATCGACATGTTTTTAATGATGTTCATCGCATAAGCCAACTTATATTGTTCGAGCAAAGAAAACTATATTGGCAGAAAAAGATAAGACCTGACCGAAATATTGGCGCTGCGTTCAATTGCAATTTGACACTGCAGTGGGTCGCGACCAATAATCGTTTCACCGTCGCCATAGATCGGTCGCCGTCGTTCGTTCGAGCTGTTTTCGTCGAAAATCAGGAAAGCGACCTACAAAGAATTTAGCGGCTAAGGCGATCAGTTGAAGAAAATCTATTTGACGTCACGCACCGGCTTCTGCAGCAGATCGCCCCTGGGCGCATTTTCGACGTCGTCTTCATCGTCATCGAATTCGAATTGCGGTTGCGTCTCTGGTAACTCGTCAAAGTCGCTGGGCATTTTCAACAAAACTATTCGTCGCTAAAGAAATTATCGGCAATATTCTTTGGCGTTTTATTCCTTTCGTTTCGTCACCTAAATAGAGCAGCGCATCACAACCTCGCACGGCCACCTTTTCTCAGCCTCTCATCAAAGGGCAACTCTTTCGCGGCTCAGCATGAAACAGGAACTTTCGTAAGAGGACCCGTTATGCGCGAGAAAGGGCGTCATTAAAGCAGAATAATTCACGACGATGAAGTAACGAGTACTATATAAGAAGCTGTTTGAACGCAGTAATAACTGCTATATGTTGAAAAGGTTGTGCAATTCGGCGCCCTCAATCGTGATGATACAGTGAAGGGCATGATGTATCAATGATAAAGTAAACTATCCAAGTTTTGCGATGATCATATATTATGTTGGCATGAGAAGTCAAAGGTTCCGTTTAAAAAATCCCTGGCTTATTTTTACTCACTTTTCTCAACTGATTGCTAGTAAGGGAATGCAATATCGAAAACTCAAAAGAGGCTAAGACAACCTTTAGTATGGCGTGCCATGCGTGATTCGAGACCAATTTGCGACCCGCCGCCGAGAGGTGAAAAAAGCCCATTTCCAAACATTTAACGAGACAGAAGTGGCGCATAGCTGTAGTTCGAATTTCTCCGATGCCTCTATGATCACATATTACTGTTCAGCGTTCTGGAATCTGCTTCATAAAAAATTGCAAGTGCGGAATCACAGAACTGCAGAATTTCACGCACGATGATTGATCATTCTCTGGCTACTTCCAATTAATTTTCGTACGGTCAAGTTATCTGCAGAGAGTGTTTCGCATTTCAGTAGTTAAGAGCTATTAAAATAGAAGTATTCTACACCTGAAGGTGAAGCGTAAACGACAGATGTTGCGACCCACACCTATCGCTTTATTACAACTGGTTTGAACAGAAAAAGCAATTGAGTTACCCACCTATTTGATCATCGTTGAATGTTACACTTTTGCAGACGACAGTTACTTCAAACAACCAATATTAGACGTCTTAAAAAGTGAACACTTTAATTACAAGGTGAACTAGATAATTGATTTGTTCAATTTATCCAACTGCATAGTTGTACTAACCTAGTTTCAAAACGTTTAGCACAGCAAACGCCAAGAATGTATATTCATTCTAATTGGTTCAAAATAAGCCAAGCACAAATAATACTGAACACGTTACAGTCACTCTGTACGATCAAATAAGCAAATCGACACCGTTAAAGTTATAGTTCCAGAAAAAATACATCAGAATAAACACTTAAATGACCGTAAACAAAATCTTTTCATGGCTCAACTTTTATTCCGAGCTGTTCTCATATTACAATCACAACATTCCCTGCAATTTTCTCTTTAATAAATGCTATTAATTGTTTTCCAATCACAACAACAATCGAAAGAATTTCTCCCAAAACCGTTTTGACATCGAGCCCCATCCAAAGACCAAGATTACCACCGAAAGCACCCAGAAATTCCTCAAAAGTCCATTCGTATTGCTCTTCGAATACTGGATAGCCGAAATCTTCAACTTTTAACACCAAATTAATCTTAAACTCGTTCCCAATAATAAAATCATCGTCAAACTTCCATTTGTACGTCGCGCGCGTGCATGGCCACGAACAGTTTTTTCGGCACTCAATGTCATCAGCAGCGTAATACTTCAAGCAGTTCTGATAAGCAGCCAACGTGCATTCATCGGATGAACTTGACACCTCTCGTATCGGTAAGCTTGCTGGGGTACAGTTGCACAACCTTTTGATAAGGTTCGCACGACATTCCCATCTAAAGTATGAGCACGAATTAATCAATATAAATGCCCATAATATTTCATGCAATTTTTTAACCAGAGTTCACATTTACCTTCAGGTTGCCAATCAACTATTTCACATATGAAGTACACATACAAGAGAAATGCAAAAGATAATTTTAAAGTTATGAGGAAACGTGCCGAGGACCGTTTCAATATACTGCTGAGAATTGAGAAATGGAATCTCAGTTGTGCATTATCTTCATCACTCAATTCTCAATTATCTGCTTCATACAATTTTTTAAGTCTCACTTCTCAACAGTAGGGCTCCGGCGTTGAAATGTCCTGCACAATCCCTCAGAATGAATCATCTCAAAGTTAAATGGAGCAAATGTTACAATTCAGAAATGCAAAAAGAGGCATAAGAGCATATCGGACAGCGTACGCCTTTGCCTTGCCTTTACTTTCATTATACCACTATATCCAACTGTTGACATTTTTAATAAACTGATGGACTCTCAGAGGCTTCGCATCATGAATAGGGCAATGGAACTCGAAGAGAGTGTATGAAAATGTGATTGAAATCAATCACGCGATAAAGGTCTCATTAGAAAACGAAACACGGATGTTTTTGTGATGTATCATGTCGAGTCACATGTTAGTAAAACTTACTTAAGGATGCACTTTGTAATGATAATTACAATTAAACAATTTAAAATCCACTCATGCATGATTCACTGTTTTAGCATCAGTTAGAAGCCTTTTGACTGGAGAGCAGGGCAAACCCAAGCTCACTGCGGTCTGTATTTTGAGTTTCCTAATCGAAGAAACCCAGTACTTTTGCTGAAATTGATCGAAAATAGTTATGAGAGAGGCAAAATATGTAGAATGTAATGATACGAGAGTCAATCCGAAAAACACATCTCTTAACCAGCCTAAAACAGGATTAAAGGCCAACAGCCGTTGGGCTCGTTTCAAATCGCGTATCTTAACTAAAGTGGTACTTAAAGGCCATATTCGATCATTTCGCAAAGTAAGAGTTTAGCTAAAGTACGCCACATGAAACGGGCCCAATGTCTGCCTCTGTATGAAGAAAATAGCCTGATAGATCAATTCTTGCGAAACATGTTAGATTTGTATTTATCTTTTTGATGATCATACTATACCTGCAAACCTCTGGTGACACATATTCGGCGCAGTCTGGTTTGTCTTTTTTTCCTGGGAAAACCTGATTAAATTCTTTGGCGCCGATGATATATGTAATGCTGCGTCCAAATTCATACCAAATACTATCATAAAATATATCATCAGGCTTATAAAGTCCCTGCAGATTAAAGTACATCCAACTGAAATTAAAATACATACATGACGGTTTTAAGCAATAAAGGCAGAGAGTAGATAAGCAGATTAACAAGTTTTCCTATGAGTCAGTGAGTAGAAAAGCTGTTTAGAAGCGCTATGAGAGCAACAGTGTCTCGTAATAAGATTTAGCATTTTAATATCACACTGATCTTCAAATTATTCAAAATTTACACTCTTTAAATCCAAACTTATAATGTGTGATTAAATGTAACTTTGCTTTAAAAATTTCATATTTCCTCATTGATTTATGCATTTTATGTCGAAAACTAATTAAGAAATTTGGCCAGAATTTAAAGAAATAAAAGTCAAGAGAGACTGAGTTTCGATTTTAAAGAAAATTATTTCTTCTGTCAAATATTGGAATGCACAAACACCAGCGGGAAAATAGGCATTGATGTTGAAAATTTAAGCATTTCTAAATATTTCCACAAGGCACTACGAAATACTTGTGTTTCTCAAATTGGCAGGAGATTTTTCACAATTGTACACAAATTTCATCATTATAAAGCAATTTGTGATATTTCATGTTACGATTATAGGATGGACAAAGTTTTATGAAAACGCGTACCTTTCCCATGTTTTGTAGCTCAACCCATTGCTGTCGATCGATATGTTAAATAGTTCGGCCTCCGATCGAATCGCTGCACCAGAGAAATTTATTTTGAAGCATACTCCAAAGTCAAAGTCGACGCTTGACGTTTCTCTTATTTCAATACGTTTTTTAATGAGTTTGTTCTCTTCTTCAGCAATGTGAAGAATAGAAATATTATAAATCTTCAATGTTTGTTGTCCAAAGCTTTGCAAAAGCTCGCTTCTAGAAACATTCATCTGCTTCAGTATCGTTTCAAGTTTAAATATGGCTTTCCATTCATTTTCCCATAAATGAAACAAATCTGGACACTTGCCAGAGTATGTCAGTTCCATGGGACAAGGATTGTCTGATTGCAGTATGCGACCTTCAGCTGTATTGAAAGTATAAAGATACTTATAAATAATTGAACTCATATATGAGGGCCATTGCTGATCCATCGCATTCAGAAATGCTTCTTTGTTTTCCTGATTTTGAGCGAAATACTCCACCATCATTGATTCATAATTAATATTCCCTCCAAAACCAAGAAAATACTCCAAGCTGTATTGAGTAACAGGCACGCAGAGTGTAGATGTTGGCATGATGAACGTGTTGTTCAATGAAAATTGCATTTTTGTTGTTGTTGGATTCTTCAGATACTGTTTGATTGATAGCAAACACATGTTGAATGTCAGAAAACAAAAGAGTATAGCGAGGAAACCTCCAACTGTCTTGAACACGATCAGTTTAAGAATGACACCGAGCTTCATTGAATATAGCGCTTTTATTAGCATCTTGAAACTTTTTTTCCACCATGTCAGTATGGCCGAAGTGAAATAGAGCTCATTACTTTCTTCTAGGTGCTTTTTGCTAGCCTCATTTAGCTGTACTCGATCTGATACCTTCGTACTAAAAATATGTTTGTGACAAAACATGAATTAGTATTGAAGTACTAAAAGGAGTGCGGTAATTGTTGATCAAAACGGTGGTCAAAAGTCGCGCATTAAGAATAGTTAGGAAAGCATATGCATTAAAAGAATTGGCTCTCTACTAAATACTGTAAACTGTTTTAAAGAGTACTTCACGGGCTAATACAAAGCAAATCGTCGCTAACCCATGCCCTTAAATATCCATTAATATAATTCACTGAGTACTTACCCTCCATTCATTTTCTTCAGCCCCAGTTTTTGAAGTAGCCGTGTCAGAGTGTAACCAAGTAGTTCCTGCAATATTTTTTCTCTTCTCTAAGTCGAAGCCATTGTACAGTACATCCTCCTATGTTTTATCTTCATTTGAGAGACATTTGCATCTCTTAATGATTGTCTGTAGCTCAGAATACTGTAATCCTAATTCCATAGCTTTTGGAATATTTCATTGCCTATCACTTTCATAGGTACCATCATCTACATCAAAATATGGTGCAGAAGTATCATATCCTTTAGCCAAGATGGTAAAATGATTATTATAATGTTGTTGTTTTGCACTGAAAAATATGGTCTCAACGCTAGAGAAAAAAATTTATACTTGGCATTGTCATTGATGAGAACCTCTTTCCAAAATATACCGTCATCTCCCCTTAAAGCACACAATTTATGAATATTTGAATTTAGTTTGGAATTGTTATAAATGAATGGATACATTATTGAAGTGTACTTGGGTTTTGCCTTAAAACGGCTGTGAATGGAGTCCATACTTACAAGAGTTTGTAATTTACAGGGTGCAGCCAGATTAATGACACTTGCGTCATATCTGTGATGACATTACATTCAACTTCATTCGTGTCACCTGTTCTCACTGTACCTAGTGTGTCCCCTGCTGTTCCACTTTCCTATTGTATGACTGCATTGTCATTATAAATTTTTGCCTTAAACCCCAACATTATGGAACTGGATTACTAACTGCAAAGGCATCATTTTATATAATACTTGGTTCAAATATGGAAGATCTCAGCACAGTGGGATGGTCCTTCAGCAAAACATGAAGGAACAACAAATGAATCTTGAGTATTGTAAGATGAAAATTATAAGGTTGCTTGCTTTCAAAATCGTAGTTCAGCCCCTTATTTTAGTGTAATCTTAGAGCAAAACTGTGTCCCATCCCTCAAAGTCTGACGCCACGTGAGGGCGCTGACTCAATCTAGTGCGTAAGATGCATATAGCAGTTTTGATGTACAGAACCCCGATTTAAATTGATATTGCATATGGTTAGGTGGGTGGGGCGTCTTCCAATAACAGACAGATAAATGACAAATAGATGGTCTCTGCAATAGGGAAAAAGAGAATAAAGTAGAAATACCGAGATAGCGCCGATCATAATAACGAAATCGAGCCCCAGCCACAAGCCTAATGCGCCACCAATTGCACCCGCAATTTTGTCATACGTCCAAGACAGTTTCTCTGTGTACATAGCATAATCATATTTCTGCACTTGTATTTGAATTATTGCTTCATTTATTTCACGAGCTATTAGCTTTTCCATGAAAATCTGATACTTCCACTTCTCGCAAGGTTTCAAACATTGATTGATACATTGCATATCATCTTGCTTTGTATATTGCAAGCATTTACTATAGATTGAAAAAGAGCATTCAGGCCCAAGTGGCAAATAGGGTGGTGGTAGGGAGATTGTTGTACAGTTACACTTACTATACATCATTTCACTTCGACATTGCCATCTGAAATTGTATTTAATTTTTTATAATTTTTTTATACCGTGTGGTCAAGGTGTATGCAATAGTGACTGATCTAGTTGCAGTGGGTTTGAATGAACAGATTATTTTTTAAGGGATGGAGGATGAAAGAAAGGTTCACGTTTTTTAACTTAGTTACTAACAGTGTTGCAAAAGTTGAACTTTTTGCAATTTAGTTAATAATAGTTAAGTTAGAGGCTCATAACTTTAATTAAATTAGTAACAGTAAAGTTAAAGGCTCACAGCTTTAATTAAATTAGTAATAGTAAAGTACTAAAGTAAAGATAATTTAGTAAAGTTAGAATACAGTAACCTTTGTACTATCAATCCCGGTTTACTCACCTGAATTCGCAAGGCAAATAAGTGGCGCCAGTTCAACATATGAAAAATGTTATACAATACTCCGTATTTTTTTCTATTACCGATTGCCTCTTCTTACTTAACGAAAGAGTTGTCATTAAATAATTAAAATAACAGAAAAAGAGCAACTTTGACAATAAATTTGCTCGTTGAATTTTTGTTGACTTTACTCTATTTAACTAATTCTAACTTAGTTAATTACTTAACTTTAGTTAAGAATAATTGAGTAATAGTAAAAGTAACTCTTAAGATTTGCAATTGAGTTAAGTAAAAGTACTTTTACTCAATTGTTTACTTAAGTAACAATTTTAGTAAAAGTACTTTTTGCAACACTGGTTACAAACTCAGTAATAGTACTAAGTAATCAAGTTCCAAAAAAACTTAGTAAGTTTTATTTTTGCCCTTTAACTTACTTAATAACGAACTGAATTATTTTTTGAGTGTTTAGTTATTAAATAACTTACTAAGTTTCAAAAAAAAATTAAATTGCAACAGTGCTTCCCCGTCACCCCACGAGATATACATCTGTTTCCCTTATCCTTCCCAAAAAGCAGAAAACTCAACAATGGCTAGTACAAATGTAAAAATTCTTACCGACATTGATCTTTCTTTTCATAATTAATGCATTGCGTCTCTCCTTTAACCAATTGAATTTTACGATATGCATCAATAATGAATACCTTAAAAGTGGTCAAAAAACCATAAAGTCCAACCATACTATCAACATTATAGCCAACGTTACGAACATTCCTCATGATTTGGCCATCAAAATCCACAATTAGTTCAGAACTAAAGAAAAAATTAAAGGCAAATAGCTAAAAATGTAAAGAAATTTATTAAAGCGCAACGTAATTGCAGCTTTACTCTTTCTCTGTATATTTAAAGATACAGCCTACATCACGCATTCACTACAGAGCGATACAATGTGATCCGGTTGACCAAGTACTCAAAGCATGCCAGAAGGCGAGATCAGAATGAATGAGGAACTTGAACGCATCCCTTAAAAGTCCTCTTAACGGCTATTGGGCAAATTGGTCATGTCATGAACGATTTTTTCGGTCAGCGGGGTCACGTTGTATCAATAACACTTCTTGCAGTTTTGGATTGGCGCATGAGATCTAAAAAGGTCTCTCTGTTGGATGGCGAAGACGCAGTCTTCCTACACTCTCACTAAACTTGCGCCTTCAGTCTACATCACTGCGCCGAATTTTTATGATATGTAAGCATTGCAACAAAGTACTAGTGCTGTTTTATACCACTTTCACTTTAATAAGGACACTCCCATGAAATAAAATCAGCAAAAACCTTGTATTAATTCGGAAATGTCCTTATTAAAGTGAAAATGGTGCATGCGTCCGTGGAAAAATCTTAACTATTTGACGTTTGTTGCAATTTATTGATGTTTTATTACTTTGTGTCTTAAATTTCGATGTCGCTGCGAATAGGACTCTCCTCTAAAAATGATATCTTCTCAGCAAAATTTCTGTATATTAGCGAAATAATCTTCCTATTAGTGTAATTTCAGCTGCTACAGTCAACATCGTCCATAGCGACACCGGCCATAGCGACACTTTTCCCCGGTCCTGAAAAAGTGTACTATGTTTTGTACAGGCAATGAGTCGGCCATAGCGACACATTGGGTGGGTTTCACATCGCATACTTTAGCTAAAGTCGGACTTAAGGCCTATCCTTCATCATTGCGTAAAGTCCGACTTTAGTTAAAGTACGCGATGTGAAACCGGCCCATTGAGTCGGTCCCGAGTACCATCTTTGACATGTTTACAACACCTGCCATAGCGACAGCCAGCTAATTAGCCATATTTTTCCTCTCTCCCTCGCCGTAACTGCCTAATATAGGCAATTACGAAGGGCGAACCGCGCCAAAATTGTCTTTCTCTCTGGTGGTCAGTTCATCTGGCTGTCGCTTGCCCTGCCCGCACAGAGCTTTCATGGTCTGTAGAGCATTTAAATGGTTTCAGAATCAAGCTAGTAGTGCAGTATTGTACCGCACGATGTAAAACACTCATTTTTGGAGGCAATAATTCAGTATTCATTTATAAAAATTGGGTTCCGCAACGAAAACCGGCATACTGTAGAAGTCCATAGCGACACTTCCTTTTTTCCGGTCCCGAGGGTGTTGCTATGGCCGATGTTGACCGTATATAACATTGCTACAAGAGAAATTTGATCTTTGACTAATTTCAGTGATGAAATCGTTTTCAATCGATATTGGTTATTGCACGACTTCACTTTTGTCCACTATTGTACACTTGTAAGAGAATTTTCAAATAATCATTTGATTTAGTTCTGTTACGGTGCCGAAGGAGGTTGGACTAGGTGTGAGCTTGTGGTACCAGCATTTATTGGGGTATACAGGGGAGGGATAACAGTGGTGGCAGAGAGACGGGTAAGCTGACGTCGTANTGTCGTACAGAACGAATAGCGTATTATATACAGGCCGTATTAAAGGGTAGTTGTGTCTACCTCGGGTGGCCCACGCGCGCGATTGGCATTTCATATCTAAGCAGCCATCAGCCATCGGAAGGGCAGAATGGCTGCTTAGACTTACAATAAGGCGAATGCACAACATGGATATGTTCAAGCGAAAAGGCGTCCGCGCCTTTTAAATGACCATAACGGACGGCAGAGACAGTTTTAAATAAAACATTAATTGGTATCGCCTTGCTCTAGACTTCTTTGTCGCTTGAAACGCTTGCCTCAACGCTTGCTTTCGCTTGGTACGCCACGTCGTTGTGCTTGCATAGCGCGAGACGGACGTCTTCTTGCCTTGACAGCGATATTTCGACATTCGGACACGATTGTTGTTCGGATAGGGAGAATGTGACGTGTCGCTTATGATGACAGATCATCGGGCCGTTGTCCATTACGCCCGTAGCGCTGCTTGGAATAAAACAATTAAAAACGATGAGCATTACCACGGTGATCGTTAGCAATCTTGACAGCGGTTTGGAGATTCTTGGCTTGGTCGGTTTTTCTGTGGGCGCTGCTGGGGCGCTTAATACTGGTTGCTTGGCGTTTTTCGCATCTAGCTTCGGGATGCGCCATTTTTTTTTCATTTCTTCGCGCGCCTTTTGTAGTCGCATTTGACATGCGCGCTCGCTCGCTAATTCTCTTAGCGCTGCTTCATTTTTCACTTGCGGGGCCATTTTCTCGCAGACTCGATTGCAGGACTGATCAGATCCTTCAACGTCGTTGTCTTGCTTGTTTGGCCGGCGTCCCGGACCTTTTGGCTTCTCCGCTTCTTATCATTGCGCATTTCTTCATTTTTCTTTTCTTTACTTTTCGCGATGCCTGGCCAGGCCTTCGGATTAATATCATTTCATTTTTCTTCTTTGTTGCCTTGTGTCGGCACTTGTTGCACGGTGCAGCACTGATTGCCGCGATAAACATTTTGCGCCGCATCGCCGTCGGATTCGTCGAACGACGTAAGCAAGTCCACTGATCGGGTGCGATATAGCGCTGGCGCAGTTGACTGCTTCACGTGCGACGCGTGCGGGTTGAATGACGATTTCGAACTTGGATTGACGCTTTCCCGGCGCATTATTGACATCGTTTCCTTGGTTGCTGGGAGCGTAGTCTTGGTTGATTGTAGAAGAGGAGTTGCTTGTTGCAACCTTGTTTGGTGCATATGACGACGCGGCGTGTCGTCTTGATCGGAATAATAGGTAATCGTTTTGGCTCTGGACCGCTTGCAATTGTGGAGGCTTGGAATTCTTGGAGCAGTTGGCATAAACGCGGTGACCGTAGTGACTGCAGTTATGGCATTGCGGCTACCATTTGGAGTTGCGTCCTTGACCGCGTCCTCTGCCGTAGCCTTGCTGAGATCCCTGATGTTCTTCCCCTGTAACCATCGGCTTGCTGGTCGCTCATTGGATTGTCCAGTTCCATCTTTATCTTTCCCGGCTTCAATCGCGCTTCATAATACGCTTGTACGAACTTCACTGAGTCCTTTCCGGGTTTCCGACATGGAGTCTTCGAGGCAACCGCTTAGCAGGACCATTGGGTAGGCTTGAGGCTCGGAGGAGATCCTGCCGATGTCGCCATGTTACGGTGCCGAAGGAGGTTGGACTAGGTGTGAGCTTGTGGTACCAGCATTTATTGGGGTATACAGGGGAGGGATAACAGTGGTGGCAGAGAGACGGGTAAGCTGACGTAATAACTGCGTGTGGTACAGAACGAATAGCGTATTATATACAGGCCTTACAAAAGGGTAGTTTGGATACCTCGGAGGGCCCGCGCGCGCTGGTATTTCATATCTAAGCAGCCATCAGCCATCGGAAGGGCAGAATGGCTGCTTAGACTTACAATAAGGCGAATGCACAACAGTTCTCATAATATAATATAAAAAAGACTGATTATAAATTTCGGCAGTAATGAAATGCCGAGCTATAGCAGTAAATAATAAATTTATCATTATAATATGAGAAAGGAAGAAAAGCTTACTTTTTCTCGTATTCGTCAGAGATGGGAAGAATTGAATGATTTATTTTCGTGGAAATTTCTATATAATGTCCTGGGTTTCTAATAGGTTTGGTTGAAAAATCTGCTCTGAAACACACGCGCCACTCGCCGATGCATGTATTTTCTATCATCGATATATTTTCCTTTGTTACTACTCCATCAATGGCATAAACGTATTTTACTGATAACTGAAAGGCGCTCTTGAGCTTTTCAGCAACTGACAGCTTCAGTTCTTTTATCGTAACTTCCATTTGGCTCAATTTCTTTTCAAGCTGAAATGCTGCATCATACAATTCCCCAGAATAGCTTTTCCTTAAAAAGTCGACATTTATAGAACGAACTTGTTCAGAAAAATTCATCGTTTCCCAATATTCAAGATCGGTGCCTTCCACGGCACTCAAATATGCCAAATACTTGAAGCATAATGCAAAAATTTCTGGAGGCCATGCATCGGAACGACTCAGAAATGCTTCTTTATTCATGAGATGGTGTCCAAAGTACTCCTCTACTTTTTTTCCATATAAAGTTTTTTTGATATTCAACTCCAGGTCAATTGAATACATCGGTAGAATTATTTCTGTTGATTTTGGGAGTTCAAATGTTTCATCGTACGCAATATTCATCTCTATTATAGGGGGATCAGAAAGATACTTTTGAAAAAGCCGAACGCACATGACGAATGTTGCTAAGAAAAATATTAGATTGACAATAAATGAAAGAACCTTAAAGCAATTCCAATTGGATGGCTTGATTGCCTTTATCGTCAATAATTTGTCGCCAGCAATTCTCTTTTCAGTTTCATTCTTTCCTGCTGCCTGATTTCTCTTTTGTTTATCATCTTGTTCTTTCAATCGGGTCTGTCCTTGATAAATTACATCACTGCTACTCAATGGGTGCTTTCTGAAATAGAAATTATTGTGATTTCAGTAATGATGAAATTCTTAATTCCTTGTCATTATGTGGTGCGAGCAATGCAAGTGGTTGCATCGCAGTGGTCACAGGCAAAAATTCAAACAACTTGCGCAGCGCTCTTCACTAGTTATTACTCAATTAATCATTATTGCATTGCTATAGGAAAAATATATGTGAAAGCTTCCATAAAATGGCGAAGTTTATATTACGACACTGAAACAGAGCTTCAAAGGAGCCGAATGTGAACAAGAGATCGAGAACGAATTTCTTGCAACAGATTGCAACCTCGTCAATTTTAGATTTCGTGCTAGATATTGTTGAACGTTACAACAAGAACATTTTGTCATATAAATCCAGTATCTATTTCTCCAAAAGCGACATCTGACAATATAAACTCCATATTCCGCGAATTTCTTAGTCTCAACTCCTTGTGATGCAAATTTCACCATGTCCCGGGCAGTATTTAATATAAAGAAACCAATAAAAACAAATGTCATTTGATTTGTGCTACTTTCAAACGTGACCGTTCTCACTCTTTTTGGATGATTGCATACAATCGCGAAATTGTCTCGCAAAATATTGATTATTACCGGTAAGTTCGAAACTTTAAACGTTCAAAATCTCATACAATATCTGTCCATCCTTACCTCTTGATAATCGCATTGATCAGTTTCGCCACGACAATGGAGAAAAAGCTGATAGCCATAAGGAAATCTAGTCCTAACCACAAACTGAGTGCTCCACCAAACGCTCCAATAAAGTCTTCCATTTTCCAAAGGTAGGTTTGATTAAAAATGCGATAGTCGAGTTTTGCGAGCCGAATGATAAATCTCCCGCTAAAATCCCTGTAGGAATGATAAAAAGACTGTTCCTTCATTTCGTAATCCCAACGTGTGCAAGGTTTCAAACATTCGCACATCGAATCGTTATTTGCATCATATACCAAGCAATTTCCATAAGACGTAAGTGTACATTCCCAGCTCATATCCTCTACCATTGTCAAAGATGTTGCTACACAGTTGCACAAATTTTTGATCAGTGATGCGCGGCATTGTGCACTAAAACATATCATTTAAATCTCAAATGTCGTGGCAAAAATTTTATCAGCTAACTTTTCCATGGGAAGAGTACCGCTTTTTGTATGTTTGCGCGTGCGTACGACATTTCGTTCACAGTAGTGAGGCAGAAATGAACTTTTAATACTTTAACTGCTGCTGATAGGATTATTCTACTGTCGCATTCATACGGCGGACCCATCCTCACCAGCAAAATGAGGACCCTGTGACTTAGCGGGACAAACGCTAGGAAACTTACTATTAAATAAATTCGTTTAATATAATTAATTAAGTACAGGGCCATTCCTGTTCATTTAAGAATAAAACTTGGCGCGTAATGTGATTCAGGAGAATGTTCCGAATTCTCAACACGCATCTCAATGATTTGGAATGCCCTTAGACTATTAGGAATGTGGTTCCCTATAAATAAAAGAGCGAGCGAAATTTTTAACTTAGAAAATGAAAATTAAGGCGCATAAGCTGAAAAATCAACATAGATCTACAGAAGTTTGCGAATATTTAAAGATTCTAAAAACTATTGACGCCTTTATTGGCCGGTTACCTTCTCTTAGATTAGCAGTTGTAAATAGTAGAACGTACCGGCATATTTCCATCGATCGTACTTCCAAGCATTGCTGCTGACCGTTGATAATAGTCATAAATCGGTACATTTGAACAGGATCGTATGAAATATAACTGTCCTCGTTGATGCGCCCCAAGTAGTAATTTTTTCTCCTACGAAAATAATAATCTGTTATTAAAGGTGGATCGTCTGAATTATTGACAGCCAGTACTTTTAAATCCATGTGAAAATCTGCTGACGGAGCAAACAATATGTAATGTCTGCAATTGAACAATAGGAGTAAGTTAACTTTGCTTCGAAATATTCAAAGTAATTATTCTGCTTTAGTTAAGCTAATGATATGCAATGCGTTTCAGAGACAGATTAACTATTAACATTATTAAGAAGAGAAATAACTAGCAATTTTGTGACAAAAGTAAAAACTTATTCATTTTATTCAAAAAATAACCGGAGTGAAGAAGAACTGAAAGAACTAAATATTATGAAAAAACTTAACTTAACGCTCAGCAAACACTTGATTTGTACCCGGTGCAAACGTTCAACCGACTGATCCGAGTCAGTTTACCATCAGGTTTCAACCCCGTTCCTGACGCAGTACACTTTTTTACGCTCTGATTACTCATTTATATTTTACAATCCAGCGATATTGCCGGCACTCTCACGTGTTCCATCGAGTAAAGCGAGTCTCAGAATAGCTAAGAATTACATATGGCGCTTATTACTAACTCTGCAGAACGCCGAATTACAGTTCTTTCGGTGTAAAATAACTTTGAAAGAAAACTTCAGTTTCACTTGATTTGAATCAGCTCTGTTAACTATAACACTCTACCACGCCCTCAAATCAGGACTGGGACAACATATTTTCTAAAAACATAGCAAAGGCGCAGCGCAAACCCGTATAATCAGGTAGCGGACCGTTTGAGCAGTGTGATGGTTGCGTTATCACCGTCACTCTACTGTATCCCGTGAATGAGAACAATACGTCATGTTAATCCAAAGAAAAAGGTTAATATTACAGTTTCCATGTTCGAGATCCTTCGATTTCGCATGACCGCTAAACTAAATAGAGCTAAAAGTGGCATGTTGCCTACATATCTGCTCGGCATTCTGGCGTCCAAAATTAACGGCCCTAATAAAAGCAATTGCAGCACCATTCACTTTGAAGACAACGTTTCCTCATAAAAATCATTGTAGTATTAGGCAGCTCGAAACAAAATTGGGCAGTTTTTTTAAGAAACTTTAAATCAAAAATATGTTGAAGATTTTAGCTTGATTAGTATGCTGATTGCATAAAAATTGAGAGGCAAACTAGCGAGGAGATGTGCACCATCCTGTATTGGTAGGACGTCCTTTTAGCACTACCCTCTTTCCAGCCAAACAAGCTACAATGGTGGCACGGTCGTATCAGGATAAACCGCAATCCTTCCTGCCTTTATTTCCTATGAAAAAGGACTTACCGGGTTTTTCCGAGTATAGGCCCCGGGCTTCTATTTGGAAAGTCAAATCGAGTAGAAGCACAGTAGGTCTTCTATTTGTGGTGCTTCTAATCGAAAAAACCCGGTAATAGAGCTTTCTTGTTTCTTGTCAAAGTCGATGCACATGGGCAACAAACGTGTGATAAAATCTGAAAACTCACTTAAAAGTCACTGCAAAGTCATTTCTCAGTGCAATACTCAAAGACGACGCATTAACTTTGAGAACAATCGTCTCATCTTGCGAAGTGAGGACTAAACCAAAGAAGTCAAAATTATAACATATCCAACTTGAACCGACGAATCTTGTTTTGTAGCTGAAATATGATGAATTCATCCGTCCATCGTAGGCCGTGTAGTAAATTATTCCGAGGTTGAATTTTTTTGCGATAGCTTGCCCAACCGCTTCAGTCAGCTCGCTGATACTGATATTTAACATAGTCATTTCTTTTTCCAGTGTCCTTCCCGCTTTCCACCAATCCTTTGTTTGCAACTCTATCTTATATTCCGAAAAAATCAATTCAGTGTCCATCGTCCATTCATTATTTTCAATAAAGTGTAAGTGTGATACATACTTATAAACAACTAAAAGCATGGCAGGAGACCAGGAACTGCTGTTAAGAAAAGTCTCCTTATCGTGGTTCTGATTTTCAAAGTACTTGTTGACTGAAGAATGCAAATATTGACTTGCGTTTCTGATATTAAAACTTGTATCAAGCTTGTAAAAGTTTAGTCCATACATCGGCAAGCAGACGGTAGATGGTGGAAACGGAACAGATCCATTTTTATTGACAGCAATTTTCGTAGTAGTCACTCCACTGATGTATTGAAGTAGGAGATTCGAGCAACTTATGGTAGTAAGAATCGAAAAAAAGAGCAGAATTGCGGCCCAAATTGCTTTCTTAGCAATCCATTTGAAAAAATCAAAATAGTTCTGTGTTGGAATATCAACATCGATGTCAATTTTTTTCAGAATATCTTTCAGTTTGATGATTGCAGCATGCAGATATTTGTTTTTTATCTGACTTTCATCTATTTCTTTCATTTGCAAATATTGTTCCTTGTAATGTTTATACATTGCTGTTAACCGTTCTCTTCTATAATTTCTTAGAGGAATAATGAGTAAGAGCTAATTAGCGATAGCTGAAATTTGAGTACGTTAGAGAAATGTCTTATTAAAACACCGGGGAGCAATGGGAGACCAACCACTTGATAAGAAGTGCGCGATCGAAGAGTGGGGATCATTACAATAACGCATCCTAGTGATTGTTTGGCGGTTTATAATGTATCATTTCGTCGGTTACGAACCGGCAACATGATCATTTTTCAGGTTATTTTCAGAGGAAAATTTTCCACCCGAAATCGCCCACTGATATTCCACATTTAAAATCGGTTAGTTTCTTGAAGAAATTCTCTGTTAAAAGTCAGAGAAAATGGACAAGTCACTAGCGAACCTGGAATATGTTGTCGAATACAGAATATACAGCAAGCATACTCTCCAAATCTGTTATACTAAAATTCAATGAACAAGATTTAGAGGTTAGAGTTACAATTTTCTTGTGCATACATTTTTTTTATAAGATATCTGCTGATGAATTCCGAAACTTTTTTCGGTTATGTTCGTGAAATGCTTTCTATTTGGGATTTCTCATCACCATCACTAACGGCGGAAGACGACTCGAAGCTGTACCTTTAAAAAATCATCTCAGTCGATTATTCTCACGTTTACGATATTAAAGCTTTCATTGTATGCATGAATATGGTACCAGGTTTTTCCGAAAAGCAGCCCTCCCAACGAACGCCTCGGGGACGCTTTTTAGGCTTCAAGTGGAATTCGTCAAGAGTGCCCAAACCAAGAAAGCGTCCCGAGACGCTTTATCGGAAGAACCCGGTAGTAAAATAGCAAGAAACAGTACTCACCAGGACAAACACGTAGTCAGAACTTTATGAGAATCGCGCTAGTCTCAGTAATAATGCCTAGCGCCACAGGAGATGCTAACGTATCCGGAATGATAACTTAAAGCTATTAGCTAGCAATTTATCGGTAAATATTAGCGTTCATATCTACAAATAGGCAGAAATATGCAAATGACGCTCCTCCTTCGATTAATGAAAGTTCCTCTTAACGCTTCAGTGATTTCGTTCGGAATACTGGGACAAGTGCAAGTATAGCTTTACCAATCGAAATGGTAAAAAGTTGACGAATAATGATAATAATCATAGGGCTGAATTTGATAAATCTTCTGCTATGAGTTTGGTAGCTTTAATGATGCCGCTAGTTACTCATCATTAACACTTTCATTCTGTCGTACTTTTTAATTGAAAGGCATTCATAGGTCTTCAGTGAGTTTGGCTCGATTTCAATGACATTCTCATAATAATAATAATAACCCCGGTCAAATTAACGTTGCGAACAGCTTCTCAACAGTTGTACAGTCGATGTAATGATGCTTTTGAGTTCCATGATTCGCAGCATATACATGTCAAATATTATCGCTCACAATCAGATAGACTCGCTATCCTTGATACTGCACACAACATCAGTTACCGTATTTCTTCCAATAGACGCCCAGGGGCCTATTTCATAAAACTATTGCAATTGCGCAGAATTGCAGAATTGCGCTGCAATTTGCCTCGTCATCACACAATTCTGCAACTTTCTGTTTCATAAAACTGTTGCAGTTGCAGAATTGCCGAGTTGCGTTTGCAACAGTTGCAGTCGCAGATTTGCAAAATTGCGGGACCGCAATTTCAAAAAAGTGGCACTATTCCGCAATTCTGCAACAGTTGCGAAAAAAATCTC